>PNEQ01041103.1:0-74785 GCA_003012365.1 Medauroidea extradentata
AAAAAATATATATATATATATATATATATATATATATATATATATATATATATATACACGCACACTTTAATTAATTAGTTAGTTAAATTTTTTGGCCGTGTCTGTAGAAAGCTAACGCACTCCGCCCTGACTCGCCCTGTATTTGTATAAGTGCAATATTTGGTGACTATTTCTGTTAGGTTATGTGTAGGCAATTACGTAGTTGTGCATAGTTAATTGTAGTGTATGTAATTAGCACACACATCATGCTACCTCTTCGGGTCTGATAGCCTGGTACTTCACTGAATAAATATGATAACGACATAATGCTAATGGTGTTGTTGGGCACTAGTAATACACACACGCGCACACATACACAAATTTATAGTATAAAGTGTAACACATGCCTAAAAGGAACATACAAATAGCTACGAGGAAAATAATTTAAATTTCGAAGTAAGAAGGAAAAATAATAAATTACCAATACATTATATTAGTCTACGTATATTTTTAGTACTGTTCCTTTCTGTTTTTGTTCGAAACCATATTTGTAGAGCTTCAGAATTTCAAACTTTGTTTAAGTACCGGAATAACCAAAATTAGGTCATTAATGTTGGTAATGCGAATAACCGACATCTGATTGCACATTGTGAAGGAAGAACATATTTCCTTTTTTATGAGTGTACGAACTTTTCGATTGTCCTTTTTAAGTATAAGTCTGCTGTAATATTTAAAACTTAATATTTTCTTAATGTTGACCGTCTCGCGCATAACTATTTGACGTCAATAAATTTCGTGTTTAGAAGTTCCTACTTATGCATACAGTATGCATACAAGAAAAAGGTAATTTACTTACAGTTGCTCCTGCTGTAATGTTTCATTATAAATGTAGAATTAATATTATTTTTTAAAATTTATTTGCAGCGTACAGCAACCATCATATACAGAATTAATTCAGGATTTTCTATTACGGAAAGACTAACGCTATGTTCCGTTACGAATTATACCTTGCTTATGTTGAAATACTGGTACAAATCATGCGTGTTGACGTTGACCGAACGGTACACTGGGCGTGGTTCTCGCGACTTTAGCCAAGGTAATTACATGATGAAACAGCTCCCTTAAGCGTGCTCTGCATCCAAAAATTTGTAATTTTATAAATTTCACCAAACACTGTCCAACTCTTACACATTACATTTAATAGTAATTTCCTACATTTAAAAATGGATTTTGATTCCATAGTTTTCGTACAAGACCATGCTAAAGCAGCGACTTGACTGTTTTTGCTACTTACCCAAAGTAAAAACTGTTCAAATGATACGCATGAAATAATTTAAAGTTAAAGGTAAATGTATAAAGCTACAGAATGACAATTTTGTAATTTTACCTAAAATTGTACGTATTAAAAAAATATTGAATGTACCTAAGTGTTTACATATTTTGAGTAAGTTACCTTTATTTTTCAAAAATAATTTTTACATTAAATAACAAAGGTGTGATACTGTAGCTTTATGTATTTTCACTCAAAATGAAAATTTTGAAATTTTACCTAAAAATTGTTTGTATTTAAAGAAATATTGAATGTACCTAAGTGTTTTCATTAATTTGAGTACCTGTATTTTTTAAAAGTAATTTTACATGAAATAACAAAGGTGTTATACTGTAGCTTAATGAATTTTCATTTTCTTTAACTTTTAATTAGTTCCTTCGCATCATTTGAATACTTGTTACTATGGGTAAGTAGCGAAAAGACTCAAATAGTTAGTTTGACATTCCCTTGTACGAAAACTATGAAACAGCAAATATTTTTTGTTGGAAATTACGGTTAATGAAACGTGTCAGTTGGACACTGTTTATTGCAATTATGATATTACTAATTTTTTGGTTCAGCGCAGTCATAAGTAACCAGTGCTAGGGTTACCAGACGTCCGGCAAAAGGAGGGCATGTCCTCCTTTTTATGGATTTTTTTTGCGTCCGGCCGGAAATTTGTTATGCTCATAATGTTCGGCTTTTTGAGAGGATGATATATTACCTATATGAAATATTTTCTGTTTCTGATAACACTGTACACAACTACAAGCTAAATTAAACTTCATGAAGCTGCTGCCACACACACAAGTCGTCTCGTCAAGCCGCGACATATTTTTTGTGTGCATCTGCTCATTCACATAGCAGTAGACCTATGTTGTGTGACATACTGTGTTTATATTTGGTTATCTGTAAAAATGTGTGCGTCAGTAATAAAATTGGTTATTTGCATCGAAATATGTGTTATTTTCTATTCGGAATTGTTTTCACGTGAAAATAACACACAATATATTTACAGATCAGAGTAATTTTCCGTGTCCTCCATTTTAATAAAATGTCCTCCTTTTGCTAGATGAATGAATGTCCTTTTTTACTCTCAATGTCTGGTAGGTTTGTCTTTGGTTCGCCCCACGCTCCTCCCGCCCTTTTCCATCGGGATAACAATCCTGTACACATAGCTTCCTAGACATAGGCCTACGGCGTTTGTGTCTGTGAGGCACAAAATATGTGAAGCTCTAAGGGTGCTACTGACCGGCGTATACAGATTGTCTCATAAGTCCGGTCTCATAGGGCAAATAGAAATGTGTGAAATATGGAATGTTTTAATAGTGTTGTAGCGTGTTGGAGTAAAACAACAGCAGTGTGTTCACTTCCATGTGTCATTAAAACAGAAAATGCTCAAATTGATGGTCGCAGTATACTTTGCACATGCATATGCGATGATTCAACATGGTCGGTAGGATGGAGCGGCACGTAGTAGTAATGTTGTTATTCACAATAACATTTCACTACACTACAACACTATTAAAACATTCCGTATTTCACCAATTTCTATTTGTCCTACGAGACTGGACTTATGGGACATCCTATATAATGAAGTACTGCCCTAAGGTCACAGGCCTTTAAACAGGCGTGGAGTTCTTTACTTTTATTTTATTTGCTATAAAATTTTAACAGTAGCTATATCATTTTACTTGTGAAAAAAAAGTACGGTTGAAAGGGTCGCGGTGACGTAGTGATTAGACTACTCGCCTCCCACCAAGGCGATCCGGGTAATATTCCTGGCAGGATTTTTCACATGTAGGAAACGTAGCGAACGTTACCGTTGGCCGGCAGGTTTTCTCGGGGTACTCCCGCATCCCACACCCCTGCATTCTGTCGCTGCTCTATCTGTAGGGTTTAATTTCATGTCATCCTTAATTCAAGTCTGGTCCTCCAGGTGGGGGTTCGTGATGGACTATCACATCCCGTACTCAGAATCATGATTGAAACCGCGCAAGGAGACACTTTGTATTGGCGCGCAGTCCCATCATAATTGACCCCTCAAGTGAATTTCAATGAGAACATCCACACTACGTGCATATAAAAAGAAATCTATGTGTGTTGAAAATTTTAAATTTGAAATCGATCTGAGGTAACTACACCTACTTAAATTTCGCGCTTTTAAAACGCCCGCGGAAACGTGCAGTGACGTCACAAGCCATAGTACACACGGAGCCTTGGCAAGCTAGCTGACTGCTGTCGCACTCCGGCGGAATGCCAGACTAAGCTTGGTCAATAAAAAACGATTTTTGAGTCTGTTACGGTGGTTCGTTTGGTTATACGTATGTAGTTAATTATAAAATGTAACAAATGTTGTATTTCAAATGTGTTCGAGTCGGAGGTTTTATAAAAGTTTAGTGCTACGCACGTTGTTATATCGCACAATATCAGAGCAATATCCGGGCACTGTAATATGTAATAATACATTAAATAAACCTGTTTACTGGCGAAAACCATTACTTTATGTAATTATTTAATACCCATATATTTACTTTACAATAGAACCACACCAAGTGTCCGCCACGATGGTGCAATGGTTACTCTCTGGGCTGATATTGGAAAACTTAAGTGAGTTCAATAATCTTTCGGGTTAGTATAATATTGTTTCTCAGATTTTGCATGGAACCATCGATTCTTTATCCAAATTTAATATCTTGTATAATCAATAGTATTTTGTATTTCATTACGAATGTTCGATTAATATACAATACATAAATTTATACAGCAAATAATACTACTGGGCTATTGTGTGATTTTGGTTTAGCGTACCGCAAAAAAAAATTTTATTTATGCTGTATATCAGTATAACATAAGCCCACTGCAGTACTATTTACCACTAATGACGTGTTTGATTACGTAATAGGTGAAGTAACTAGTGATTTAACACGCACAAAATAACCACATTTAGCCTAAATGCAAGCATAACCATATATGACATATTATTTTAATGTAGGTTACTATCCCACTAGATCACATAAAAAATCACTTTCGCAATTCGCATTCAAATTAAATCGCTGTTTCTTCAGCGCAAATATGCCATTTCAGACATCGTATTAATATGTTTGCGAAAATGGAAAATAGATGGTTTAAAAAAAATTAATAAAACTTTTTTCTATCAGACACTTTTAAAACTATATAATAGTATTATATTTAAAATACATGAAATACGTGAGTTTTGAATCCAGATTCTTAAATATAGTGGTGAAGTATCGTAACCAATACGCTGCACTTTATCCATCGATTGTTATCCTAGCTTAAGCATTTATATGATCAGTGCTGGCCGTATGGCTTGTGACGTGGACCAATCAAAATGTTTTCGGTCGTCTACTGCTTCCCCGAACTTTGTTTGCTTCCCATTCCTAAACTATAGTGTTGAGAAGTAAAATTATTTTTGGTATCTTCATGTTTCTACATTGTTAATACCATGGCATACATTTCAACGTATTTAAAATTTCATGCAAGGGGTCCATTGTGATTTTGTTGTGGTTTAAAATTCAACGCATTTTTCTATCACTGCGAATCCCGTTGGTGTTTACCCAGATACGGCAGTCTGAAGAAGCAAGCTGCTTCTAACAGTACTGAGAGACTCGGACATCATGTTTCTATGCCGAATTTGTAACTAATAGCGACATAGTTTAAAGTGTGTGTTATTTTGGTAAGAAAACAAATTAAATGCGCATTAAGTCGTGCCTACAAAAAAGGAGTAAAGATTACTCACTGCAGCGCATTTCAATACTAGATAGGGAGGTCCCGTAAGGGATATTGATCCCTACCACCTTGGATTTATCTGTTTCTTCTCGATAACTACTATTCCAGTCGATGTATCAAAATTTTTGTCACAACAAGGCATAGATACAAACTTAATCGATTTTATGTAATTGCTGGAACCTAAAATATTCATTATTTTGCAACGGGAAACAGCTGAAAAGGAAAATCACTTTATTTACGGGAGCGACTACAGAGGCCGCAACATTAACAGAAACAATGCTACATGGATTCCAAAAAGTGAATGAAACAATAAACTATGCCTTGTCAGCGTGAAAAAAGTAAGACAATGCGCCTATTGCCTTATTTATAAGAAAAACCGTAAAACCGATCTGACAGGGATCAATCCCCCTTAAGTTACGTTTTGTTAGGTTATGAGAAGGTTACGCGTAGAGCCAGAAGTAACCGATTCAAACAGAGTACATAACCGAAGCGGTGGCACGGTGTAAGTAACGTAGCCGCAAGTGTAGTGGCATGGTACTGACCGTGGTGGTGGTGGTGATGATGGTGGGGAGGCCCACCAAAGTGTGGTGGTGGCGGTCCGTGGTGTGGTGGAGGAGGTGGAGGTTGCCGTGGCTCGCAACACTCGAAGCAGCAACAGCAGCAACACTTGAAACTGCCGATCGTCAGTCCCATCGTTCTGCAACACGAACCATAAGCATACTCGCTCGCCGCAACTCTGCAGACTGTTACAGTGATAATTAAACATGACATAAGAGCCACAACACTGAGTCTGTCACCTCTCGTGCTGAATTTACATTTACAAACTGACATTCTTAACAGTGCGTGGTAGATAAATAAACGCTGAAAACGTCAGTTAATTTCTACACTTTTTTAAAGTCAATATTGATAAAATACTTTACGACAATCCTAGATAATGGTATTTACCTACTTTACGAGTAAATATTTATCCAGAATTACTAATTCATTACGTGTGATCTCTTGCGCCACAGTTAAATGCACGAGGTCCCGGCGTCAGAGATTGTGCCTCAGTAGTTCGTAACACTTGAAACTATTTTGTTTAAAACGTTGGCTGAAACCACGGTCTAAGAGGTAGAGGTCTTGGCACTGCGTATACTCGCCAGCAAGAGAAAGTGACCACTTATGTCGCCGAGCGCTAGTAGTAATTTGGTGGAAGATTTGTCTTGTTTACATCTCGCGTTTTAACATTTTTTCAATTATTTACATAAAATAATGGTAATAAGGTAAGCTGATGTAGTATATACATGTTCCATGAATTGGCATATGTGGAACTGTTGATAAAAGTAGTCTGAAGAAATATATTGTGTATTATTGTTTTAGTTAACACATTCGAACCAAAACTATATTTCGTGCCCTACAAAATTTTAGAATCGTTGTATTGTGCATCTACATGTAAAATATTGAAAAATTAAATTTTATTGTTGTAAAAAAATGTGTTACAATACGAAATTACGTTCCCATTTTTTTCTTCGATATAATACTCGCAATTCCGGTAACAACTTCACATTTTAAGCTAAGCCAAATACAAAAAAAAAAAAAAAAAAATCTTCCACCAAATTACTACTAGCGCTCGGCGACAAGAAGGGAGTCACATTTTATTCCTCAGTGTCAAGACCTCTACCTTCATAGACCGTGGCTGAAACTATTGTCTAGGATTGCTATTGTTTAATCTTTGCAAATTGTCTTCAAGAAACCTACAGTTATAGATTATTGCCTTTAGCGTTGAATTATGTACCTTGCTATAGTGCTTGACCACCATAAAGTGCCTACCCATTATGACACCAACATACACACATACATACATGCATACATACATATATACGTACATACATTTGTCCCACACCCCTCCCGTCCTTTTCCACTTTTCCATCGAGATAACAATCCTCTACACGTAGGTTCCTAGACATACGGCTTTTGGGCGCTCTAAGGGCACTGCTGATCGGCGTGTAGCAGTACCACCCTAAGGGCACAGGCCTTTCAACAGGTGTGGAGAGCTTTACTTTTATTTTACTTGTTATACCATTTTAACGGTAGGCATATATATATATATATATGTGTGTGTGTGTATGTGTGTATATATGTGTATGTATATATATTTACATGTATATGTATGTATACATAACCTCATCACTCTGGTTATAACATATGTTATTTGTGATTAATGATAATACTTTACTATTCATGTTATATGTAAGATAATATGTGTGAACACGTTTATCGTAAAGGTAAGTATTTTACTAGACAGTTATGATTTTATATTTCAGATAGGTATTTCCAAACAAGAAAAATGAAAGCCAATAACTTTTACATAACTTGTGATGTCCCATCTGGGGAATATATTGTCCTAGAGATCAGTGAAACGACATATGGATGAAAACTGGTTTAAGGCTCCGCATAAAACGCGTTGCTGGATTATTTTATTTTTTCCCCGTTTTGAAATTCTGAGAAGAAAATTGTGAACTTTACCTTCATAGCGTGAATTCTATTTATCGTGCGCTACAGTACAAGTATCGCTATTGAACTTTTAACCAATATTTCGGCCGCAATCAGTCCAGAAATTAAAACCGTTATGATTGTACTGTAGCGCAAGATAAATAGAATTCACATTATAATAGCAACTTTCATATTTTTCTTCTCAGAATTTCATAACAGCAAAAAATACAATTATTCAGTATGGCGGAGTAAGTTGTCCTGAGTCGTTAGTTATTGAATGTAAATATCACAAACTTATAACAGTTCCTCAAAGTGGCGGTCACCAACCTCGATGCAAGCATGGAACCCATGTGCGAGATTACGTCACACGGGTCGAATATCCTATGTAAATACAATTATCGTATTAGGAGGGTACACGAGGACCAGGGTATCACAACCTAGATACAGACTTTTTACTGGGAGACTGTAGACATCTGCATACCCCCTGAGGATGACATGAGATGAGGCACTAGAGTGGATAGGCGCCGGAATGATGGAGGCGGAGGAGACGGGAGATCCCCGAGAAAACACTCCGACCAGCGGCATCGCGAAAATTCAGGGACCGACCCCGCCGGGAACCGAACCCGCATCGCCATGACGAGAGCGCTAGCCACTGCCCTAATAGCAGTCCATTATAAACAATTTTGTTGCTATCACATAACATGCAGCAACAATTCTTGCAACCAAGCTCACGTCTGTATATATGAGGGTCTCATACACAACTTACTTCAGACACCCTAACTGGAAATAATCAAGTGGATATATATGGGGAACCTCGCAGGCCACAGAGTTAACGATACTCTTCACAAAATATTTGTAGTCTACTCCCGAATGTTTATATTATCTCTACAAAACATCGTATTTATAAAATTTGTCTACTTGCTACATTTTCCTCGTATTAAATTGTAAACCGTGACAGTTTCTTCATAAAGGCATGTCAAATTCACAATTTGCATGTTACACACAGTTACACAAATAATGAGAACTATACGGCTTACTGAAATGAAATAATTCAAACTGAAACTACACGACATGGGCTATTCCAAGAAATATATTAAAATTTATGTAGTTTTTGGAAATTTTAAAAATGTTGCTAAGATTAAAATGATATGCACATTTCAACAATGTTTAAATACAGAAATATATCAGTATATATTTATAAATTTACTAAACCAATGACACATTATTTCAGCGTAAGTTATTTGTTGTCAATGTGTCAGCCAATTTCCGGTAATTTTTTCGCTCTGTAGCATAAAAATTTTGAACTTCCTCAAGACATTTGAAAAATATTTTACTAAAATTTGTCCTTAAAATATAGATATGAGTGACTTCAAAACAAACACAATCCTGTACAAAAATTAAAATTATACATATGTTAGTTACGAGCACACTTAAATTTGCACAAAATTAAAAAGGAAAAGACTTATCTGTGAATCAGGTTAAATATAACGTTTTCAAACCAAAAGTACCCTAATCTTAACATTTTTAAAGAAAGATTGCCACACACAAAAAAATTAACAGTAATTTTTTGTTGAATATTACAAGGAGTTTCTTTGTACTTTTAAAAAACATTTGTAAAAGTACTAAGATTTTTCTGTAAAATTATTTAATTGTACCGTTACAAGGATTTCCTTTGTAAAAATACTTCCTCTAGCAGAAATGTTGGTAAACATGGGAAAAGAATCAGGATAACTAGATACATAAAGTGGTTAATTTTGGAATTAACAATCTGAGGGCTAGATTATGTTCCCTGTGCATACACGGAGTTTTAGTACTAAAAATAATTATATGCGCCGTTTATTTGTTCATATTTTATTTTAGTTTCGTGTTCAAAATCAAAATGAAATAAATAATTAAAAATTCATTTTCCCCATAGCAAATACAGACAGAACACTCAACTATGTGATGTTACAAACACATACTTTGTGAATACAAGAATAACCTCTGTTGTTTTACAAAGAATTTACTTGATGATTGTGTTTTCAACGATTTTCCTTGTAAATGTAACAAATTTTAGATAACTGATGAAGCTAGTGTGTTTACCCTTAATATGAGCTATAGTAACAAACGTACAAAGTTACTTTGAAGTGTGTTGACAATTTTTATATTTATTACTTAAAAATCTATAATTTAACAATAAAATATGACATTTCACAAAATGAAAATAGTAATAATTTTTTTCGTAAATCATTTACTGTGATACTTGTGAAAATGTACACGCAATCTACTTTTATTGATATTGCATAGCATTTATGTGACGTACTTCCTTTGAGGTTTTACCACACTTACAAGAGATGATAGACAAATTATAGTATTGTACCTATTGAGACTGTTATATGTAATAATTAATATATTTCACAGAATTGCGAACAATCTCTACATATAAAAATGAATACTGACTGTCTGACAGACATATCAAACTGCAGCCCAAACCACTGAACCTAGAATCGTGAAATTTTTTGTGTGAGTTCTCATCATGTCGTAGGCGAGCACTAAGAAGGAATTCTTCAAAATTCGACATTTAAAGTGGGTGAAAAGTGGTGAAATGTGTTTCCGAAGAAACGTCTATAGAGTTCGAACCCGACGGCCTATCATAGTGATTTTTACTTTAGTAGGACACCTATAAAAATGCATGTTGGCCAATTTAAGGATTTTTTGAAATTAAACATTTAAGGGGTGAAAAGACCTTAATGTGTTTATGATTAACTATCGATATCTATCGAATCCTTCGGGACAAAGAGTTGATTATCACTTCAAAATGTGGCTTACGCAAATACCCAAAAAGTAGTATAAAGGTTTTATGAAACTCGACCCCCAAGCAGTAAAAAGGGGTAAAATGTGTTTTTTATGAATCGTCTATATCTTTGAAACACAATTGGCTATCGTCGTGACTTTAACTTTAATTGGTAACGTATACAAATGACCATGACAGGTCTCAAAGACGTTTTGAAATTATTTAATTAAGGGGGTAAAAATACGTGAAATGTGCTTTCGATTATCCCTCCATATCTATCGAACCAATCGAGATATCTAAGTGCTCTTTGCTTTAAATTTATGCTTTTGTAAATATCCCAAGTACCATTAAAATATATTTTCCAAATTAAACCCTAAACCGGTTAAAAAAAGGGGTAAAATGTGTTTTCGAGTCACAATCGATACATATCGATCCCGTTGATTTTTATACAGCGACGTGATTTTTGTTTAAGATTGATGCTTACTCAAATATCTGAAGAGTAATTTAAGGAAATTTTGAAATTCGCCACCTAAGGAGGTGAAAAGGGGTGAAATGTGGTGAACAGTGTTTTCAATTAATCGTCGATATATCTTTAACCCAGCCTGCTAATGTTGTGTTCTTCACGTCCACGATAAGTTTTACGAAATTTTCTCTCTTAGGTGGTGAAAAGACCGTGAATATGTTTGAGATAAATATTCGATATCTATCGAACCCGTCGACATATACAATTAATTTTTATTTTAGGGTGATGATTACAGAAATTATCGCAAAACGGTATTAAGATATTTCGAAATTCGATTTATCAGCAGGGGTAATTTTTTTTTGTGAATGATCGATTTTTATTTGACTGAACGGGCTAGCGATGTGATTATGTGATTTACATTTCAATTGGATACTTATACAAAAGTCTAAGATATGCATTTAAAATATTTCGAAATTCGACACCCAAAAGGGTGAAAAAGTATAAAATTAGTTTTCCATCAACCCACGATATATATCTAACCAGTAGCGATATTGGGGTGTTGTTCGCGTCTGAGTGATGCTTACGTAAATATTTTAAAAATATATATCAGATTTTTTTTTACTTTATAAGAAAACGTGATTATTAAGAATAAATCTAATTTGGTCAACATTCAAGGCAGTCGATCCGAAAAGCAGGAACGAGCAGTGAGAAATAACTTATACAGATGTTTCACTCTACAGTAACCTATCGAGACGTTGTGTTGTATACCCTCTATAAGCCCAGGGCGCATATATTTTATTTTTTTTAAGTTAAATTTTACTGTCAAGAATTATTTCCACGTTACGTGACGTAGTTGTTTGTTACTCAAGTCTAAATTCCGGGAGGTTCTAGGCTCGAATTCCGTTAAAAGCTGCGTGCAAACGTTCAATTCTGACACACAAAGACTACAGGCAGATCGAATTAGTGTAATTTACATGTAGTCGTTTAAAATGGATAAATTGCAGTTCGCTTTCCACTTAGGTTCGTCTACAACATCAACTGACACATCGCCGGTATATTTCCAAAAGTGATCAAGTCATAATTGTTATTTTGTTTAAAAACACTATTAAATTGTAGATATTAACAAAAATGTGGTAAGTTACTATAATGTGACACAACAGTACGAAACGACGATTAGACTTTAAGCTTGGGCAATTGTTCGTGAACAACATATACATATTCCTAGCATTTTAATTATTTTATCTCATTTTGACTTGGTCACTTCTGGCAGTAAACCGACGATATATCATCTCATTCAGTTTGAGGCACCAAATACGTTTCCGCGAAACCTTTACCCACTGAAACTTTGTAATGGCAATAAAGTTCGAGTGAATATTTTGAAAATACATAATTGAGGACACCGTCACCAATGGTTGTGCACAGGATAAATCAGATGTTTTTCATTCGATTAACCTCTTACCTTAGGTGTCTGTAGTTACTCCACAACCTCAAATTGACAGGACTATAAATAAGGCCCAGGCGAAGTCGCTGTTAGTGACAGGGACAAGCATAAGACTGCTTTTCGCGTGGACAGTTATAGCTACTTATTCTGCTGCAAAATTAGTTCAACAAGCCGCTTGATGACTGAAGTACCAATCTTGTGTACGAAGAGGTTTTTCAATTAAAGTAAATATTATCAGTTACGAATAATATTCGCGAGCAAAGCCGCGGGGGACTGCTAGTTGAATTATAAATTGAAGTAAACAAAATAAATGTACCTATGACCCATTATTTCCTTACAAAAACTATCATTGTACTAAAACCTCGAATGTTAGTCGTTGAGATCATCAAATGTATAGCAGATGTCTGAAAATCGCAGATAAATACTTTCTTCTAGCTACCTCCAAAGAAAACAACCCAACAATGTGAAATGATTTTTTCTGGTTATCGCCACAGAAAGCAATTTTAAAGTACTCTCTGTAAAACTCTGTGCTACAGGTTTGAAGTACTGTTTATAGCAATTAAATTTTGTTATGTATTACATGTACTTCGAAAATTAAGTAATTCGTCACCGTTTGAGTACTTTTAAATACCACTTCACAGATGCCGCTGTAAAATACTCACAAAACCAAATTAGCTTCTAACGCTGTATGTTATTTAAATGAAAGTTATAGTTATCAGCAACCTCAATATACTGAAATGAAGCACTAGTTCTATTGTTTTAAATTTGTTGCATTACTGATACAAGATATGTAAATGTGTCTGAGGAGCGTAATTAAAGTGTGTATGTTCAACAAACAGCTCTAGCGCATAATGAAAGTTACTATACTCATAAAAAAAACCCTAAATCAATTCGGGCAAGTAATATACTAGCTCACGATTTACGAAACAAACCAAAAAAATGTTGCCAAGTTATTTTCATAATTTTTTTTAATTACATCATAATTCTATGTATTAGTAATTGTAAATATCGTCTATTTCTAACGCATACTTAAAAACATAAACTATATAATGACATTGTACCAATACGCTAGATTTGAAACGCAAAAGGTACTTAATTTTTACCTTAGAATCCCCGATGCTTCGAGCTTGTCGGTTACGCATTAACCTTCCCAGAACTCTGAGATAAGAATGTATTGCGTTTCAGTTCGATCATCAAATGACAGCGTTTTGACATGTAACGCTTGTGATTATTAACTACAGTAAAAACAGTCAATGTTTGTTATAAGTTGAAATAATACTCTAAATAACATTTTTTATCCCAAAGAGAAAAAGTGGCTGAATAAATGTGAAAGCACTTACACTCACGTGTTTTATGCCCGGATCCAGAGAAACGACTGAGATCACTAACCAGTCAGATAAAGCTCTTTATTGATAAAGTCGATAGTGGTACGTTATCTCAGAGATAAAGCTCGCCGCTTGCTTTTCAAGCCTTAAAATTCCGCCCTCGCTTGCTGCGAGGAAAAATAAACGCAAGTGTTTCCAACGAAAGAACTCGTTATCGACTTGGGTGGACGGCAAACTAGTGACGAGGACGTATTCCGCTGCATTTCAAAGTTTCACATTCTTAGTACGTGGAATCTGTGCATACATTGAGAGAGCAGTTGTTTATGCAGCGTTCTTTGCAGACGTAAAAAGTACACAAACAATATCGTTTACCACCCAAATGCATTTTAGGTTTCGTTGATAACAGGATGTTTCACTTACCATTTTTCAATAATAGTAATGATAGTGATAATACTTCCCGTTATTAAAAATATTTAATTTCTATAGATATGTAAGCCGTACTGTCAACAGTAAATTGTAACATGAAACTCTAAATCTTAACCATTTCGCTAAAAGTGTAATGCTTAATAGCTCTGCGAATCATGATTGCAGCTATTTAAAATGAAAACTACTTAAATGCAAAAATTGTATAATTATCACTGGACCAAATTATAAATATAACTCTTACGGACGAAAGGTGTTTAAGGTATATTGCGATGGAAAGCACTTAAAAAATATATATACAGTGAAATCTCGTTATAAAGAGTATGGTATATAACATTATCTGTCCTATAACAACAGCTTTATAATGCACCATCTATCCATAATACATTAAAAATATTTGGATATAACACCAATCCGCTATAAAGACAGTTTTTGTTGCCATTTACAGTTGTTATAGTGAGATTCCACTGTATATATATTTGCTCATATTTTATTGTGAAATATATATTTGAAAACTACATTTTAGATTAAAACGTTCGTGTTTGAACTCGTAGCTCAGTTTTAGTTGTTGAACATCGTGTCGCGTCAGTAGGAACTTGATATTTGCAATCTAAAACGACAAACTGTGTGTTAGATATGATTATGGTTTCACTAGTGATGTGATAAATCTAATTTTCCCAAAGGATTAACTCTTGTAATATGGAACACGGAAAATTAGTGTAGAATTAATAATCCCGTGTATTTAAGGTAAGTTCATATTTATCGGTGTTCGTTTCCCAACTTGAATACTATGAAGATGGTTTAAAAAACAATTTAAGTTTCCACGGTAACTCGTAATTGCTATACCCAAATGTTCATTTGCCTAATTTTGCAAAGAAACATTAAAATAAATAGTACAAAGGCACCTTTGTATCGCATTCAGTACTTAGCTACAAAGAGTAGATCAAACTTCGCCTATCTGCGTTTAACAAAATATCATAAATATTTCATAACCGTCTGCACTTGCAAAGTGTTCATGAATACTTAATAAAATGTATAGCAAAAGAAATTAACTCAATGTAGGGAAAAATAAAAATACAGTACGGAGGTGTTCAAAAATTTTTAAATTACGACTTAATTAAAAAATTAAAATGTGTACCAGCTTCGTTAAATATTAACTAATTGAAAAAGATAATATAATGAAAAGGATACGAATGGATTCATATTGTCTCCATACAACAAAGTGTATTTTCACAAACTGTGATTATTTCATTTACTAACAAATAAAATTAGTTATTAATTACTAAGAGGAAAATAATGCAATGGTAAGCAATATGAGTGGTAAAATAAATCACAGTTTGAGCTCTTTCTTATATTTCTTTTTATTTTTGGAGAAGGAACTTCACATTCAACTTTACTATACAGCCTAAGATAGAAGGTAATATTCTGATTTTCTATACTTACTTGTAACTCTGCACAACGTACTGTGGTTGGTTTCAAAAATCTCTGGTCAAACTACACTTTTGGAAATGTCATCTCTGTTTAGTTTCAACGAAACACGTGTTGACAGACTTAAATCGCAGGCATGGCTTACGAGCTAGGGCCTTGTAGTTATAATAATATTTACGCTTGCAAAAGTTTAATTTATCCTGGAACGAACCTGTTCGTTTCAAACTCAACACCAACAATGAACAAAAAATTTTGTCAGTGTAAAAAACAGAGCTAGAGAGAACTGGGACAGGGCCTACTAGCTGCAGCAGTCGAGTCATATTTAGGCGATTGTAACGCACTGTTGTAAGAACTTGCAATATTCTCGAAAATGCGTAGTTCATCCTTGTTATTATTAACGAAGACCAGCTATATTATGTTAAGAGTCTTTGACAGTGGAATAGAGATTAAAGCTGGCGCAATTAAAAACGTAGGGCCTACAGATCAATGCATGTTTTAAAGGAAAAAAAAAACAGATTCCTTCAGAACGACTGATTCATCGTGTGACATTCTGAAAAGTATCCGCTAACACTTTACATATTAGCTTTACTGATTTAACGAAGACCGCTTTTGGAGTGAACCAGATGATGCTTTCTAAACAGACACAAACGCAACGTAATGTAAATTATGCACTACGCAACACGCAAGGTGTTGGAAAGGAATTTTTTCTACATTTTTAAAAGAAGAAAGCTGGTGTTAACTGAGTCATTTTGGACCATTGCGGTTTAAAGTACATAGGCTAATAATAAGACGCTTGATGCTAGTTGTTCTTGGATGTTTTTTTAAAGCCAAGTCCAAGGACTGAAACATTTGTATGACATTCCCAGTATAACTCACTTTATTTTCAATTAACAATCCCTTTATTTGTTTAAAAGATTGTCAGTTCCGCCTGTGTGCTGAATGTGACCAACTACAAAATTAACGAAATTCCTACTTCAGACCGTCTTAAAAATATGCAAACTAACTTGAGGAAAAAATTTCAAATAAAATTTACTCACATGGCAGTGATGAAACAAATTCAAAATGTAACATGATGGAAGGGAAAATGAACTTGAGAGCAACTAAGAAAACGTAAAGTCAAAAGTTGGGCAAAGAAGTTGTCAGGTATTGTGCTTGATTCACGGTTCACAAAGTGAAGGGAACATATCATACATTACGTGAAAAGCCAACTGGTACGGACACACACAAAACATACGGTATACACAGCAGGAATGCACGCAGATACCCGGATGACAAGACATTACTTGATACAGCTATTTTTTTTTAGATAACCTCTTCAGGAGATGAAAGATTATATCAACAGTAATGTTGTAATGTTGTAATTGTTGCTTACGCCCCTTAACAGTCGTATTAAGCAATATGGGCACGAAGATGACAAAGGTGAACTTAGCTGCAAACTAGTAAAAAAAATCGTACAATCACGGAAAATTATGTCACGTCTCTGTGTAAAAGTTTTTGGAGAGGTGGCAATTACTACCAATTAACTGCGTTATCGTGTAGTTAAAAACATTTCGACTACAACTACACGCCCTTTTTAAGTTTTGCCCTACGTGCGATACAATTGTCAATAAATTCGTACTGATACATGAACCAATTAAAAAAAACTGGAAAATATTCTGCGAATTGTGATCTTGTTTTTAAGACTCTGAAACTACGTGAGCATAACTATTTGTGTTCTCTGATAAACAGCGTCTTAGGAAAAACTTCACATTTTTGTACTACTAAGAAGTGATATTTTGGGTAAATCGGACTAAAATCCCAGGAATTAACAGCCCAGATAAGATAACAATGATTGTTTTATCACCTCTCCTCACATGCACAGTATTGAGACTTGTCACAAGACGTTATCAGTTCAGTGCGGCTAATGTGAATGTACTAATATCTCTTGAACATCAGCTTCAAAGTACTGTACATTAAGCATGCGCACTATGTTGAGCATGACATTAGATATTGGTGACAATTTGACGATGACGAATCTTTTTGTATTCAACTATCCGACTTCCGAAAGTTTTAATTTTTTTGAGACAGGTTGAATGTCAAAAATTTGTTTTCGTGTTTCTTTTGTAGCACATTCAGCATTTATTTCATACATTCAGATAAACTTTGCTAAGAAATTATTATGACTGGTAAAATGTAAAATGTGCAAAGAGAAAAGTTTCAAAGTATATTTGCAGTGGCGTATCGTGGGTGTGTTCCAAGACATGCAATATAAGCTCCGACTATACACTTTGAACACGAGGACTCTGTTTGCTTACTGGTCATATCCAATAAACATGTGTTGTGAATACCTACCGAGGGATATTACTGGACAATAGGTTCCTTGCCTCTTATATACTACTGGCTGTAACGTATACCTGTCCCTATCAGTCTAATGTTCCACAGACAACGCAGTGTTGTGTATAGTCACTGCTTAGCAGTGCATGCCTTGGAACACGACCACGATACGCCACTGTATGTTTGGTCTAATTAGCCAAAGGTGCATAATATCATCTCTGGTACACTCTCCGAAATATCGGCTTGTCATTCAAAGAGTGGGCATAAATCTTACTCTCACTCCTCCAGTATTTAGCCTGATTCTGTGCCGTAACACCGTTCATGCAGTACAATAAGTTTGTGCCTTATTACTAAGGCGTTATTAGGTTGGTATTGCAAAATTATCAGTGCTAAGATGCATCGTTGAGGTGCGAATTTGTTTATTACCTGAGGGCAATATAAAGGTAGGCTATACGGGTGAGACAGTTGAGCGCGTCAATAATAATACCACTTTTATACTCGACAATGCACTGCAGAGACGCACAGTCTTTTCGTTAGTGGGGGCTGGAGATGTGCATTTGGTAATTAATGTGTGAAAAGTGTAGCTGAGGGTGAAATGAAGTGTTTCCCTATCATATGACACGGGTACCCGAGGGCCAGGGTGTCACACCCAGGATGCAGACGTATTACTGGGAGCCTGTAGGTATCTGCGCGTCCCGGAGGAAGACGTGGAATGAGAGCATATCAGCGGTGAAGTGCTGTAATGAGGGGGGACGTGTAACACGGGAGATCCTCGAGAAAACCCGCCGACCAGCGACATCGTCCAGCATTATGAGTGTTCTTGCTTGTAGCCACTGTACTAACCGTGACTCCTGCGCTTTTTTTTCTAGATACAGCAATCCGAAGTTTTTAGAATTTTTGAGGAGAAACACCCCCCCCCCCCAACAAAAAAAAATCATGTGCATAATCTGTAATGTGTTTATATATATATATATATATATATATATATATATATATATGAAATAAGTTAGTAGTTTCAGTAAAAACAAACCACTGTTGTTTAAAAAAAACCGGCACAATTAGGGGGCCAGGTTGTTCTGATTTCCCCCCCCCCCCTTCCCCCAGATTCCTGTGCAGTGTAGTATTCAAACGCTGAGTATCAACATGACGTCGAAATCGAAGCGTTCGAAATGGAGTTTGAAAGTTCCCATGTTCAAAATAAGGCGTAATACTTTCAAACCCTTGGAGGGAATATATACAGTACTTTTTTTAAATTTAGATTGCAACACTTTTACTATAGATTCAAACTTTATCGTAGACGCATTCGTAAGTAATAATATGGCCCGAGAAATGTTTATTGCTGGATGAATTTTATACTTTGGTAATGTGACTTATGTTTCAATGTTGCATGGTTAGAAACATTGTATTCTTGATGTCAGCCACGTTGCGTTCAAAACGCGGACCAAACTTGTATTGGCTCGGAGCTGTATCTGGCTCGTATGTGGCAGTCCTGAATTAAACAAGCCCCTGAGGACACGTCGTCCCTCGCTGCTCGCGTTTACCCGAGGTTTAAATTGAAAACCGCGGCGGAGCGGTTTCGCGTCACTCGAGGGCCGCTCGGAATTGAAACCGAGATGGAAGTCAATTGGACATTATGTAGATCCGCCGAGGAACGGAGAGGAGAGGGAGGTTTGCGAAGAGAGAACCTCAGCGTGGGCGTGAATCACAAGGTAATTTCATACGCCCGAGGCCGGTAAGGGGTGAGGGGTGTTATAAACAGTTGTTGAAGGGGTGGGGTAGAGGGGGATGTTTGCGGGGATCATGCAAGACTGCGGGGAAATTGTCGCTAACTCAAAGGCGTGTAGAGGGAGGGTAAAGTCGCGGCCCTGTAATACAGCGGCAGAGTAAAGGGCGCGTACCAACCCTACCCCGACGTCGCCAAAATTACCCTCCTATTCGCTTCTGGGGGGAGGAGGGAAGAGGGCAGGAAATATGGAGCTGTGACGGCAATTAGCTGGTCCTTCATTCACATAATCACGATCGCCTGCGTGTCTCACTGGCGCCAATCTGTCTTTCTTTGCAATATGCTGTGCAATATCAATTTGCGTAATAATTCCAACTAACTTGGATTTTTTGGAAAAAAACTTGTTCGTTATGAGTATTCGCCTGTCCAGGCCACCGAGCGGTGTGCAGAGAATCGGACGTTATAAGATTATTCGAATACTGTTTAGCGTACGTAAGTTATATCTGCTTATAGGCGGTTCATAATAAACTGAGCACTGCTTACAATTTTCAGTGAGCCGTTACGCCTCCATCTTTACTATTTTAAATACGAATACTTCCATGTAACTAAAAACTAGTGTAAACATTTCGCAACTCTCAAAACTTTACTTATATTGCCCCAATATATACATTTGATTGATTATTTTAAGTGTGGGGCAGTGCTCACTTTAAAATGAACCGTCTATAGAAATAGCATCCAAAGAAAGTTGCATGTAGAGCCACGATTTTATGGCGAAAAGATTTTTGCAACATTTGGTTTCTATGCGTCATGTACACGCATGCAGCTATGCTACATCGTCTGTGGTTGGATGATTTTACTCTCACTTGCCTTAGCAAATTATAGACGTACAGACTCACAATAATCTTATTCTGATTGGTGCAGTCAAATGAGAAACGTGTCTGAACAAAGACACGCTGCCAATAACCTTGAAACAGAACTGCCGATGTGCACGTGAGTCACTGAAACAAAGTGGGGCAAAAATCTTTTCGCGACAAAATCGTGGCCCTATGCATAAGTGTATACCCATTTCAGGTCGTTCAATAATTAGTTACTTGAAAAATTCGCGTTTTCTTCCGGGCACAAGCTAGAACTCCAATAACTGTACGTTGACGTCACATTTGCAACTGGCTCTTCACTTATTTGACATCTCTGGGAAGTCGCTGAGCCAATGATAAAATGTAACTAAATGCAGGTCCATATAACTGTGTTAGCGAGCAGCCAATGAACAGCTGTTGTCTGCTTCAGTATACAGATATTCTTGGAGGCTTGTCTACAGGCCAGTGAACCCACGAATTTTTCCGGCCTGTATCAATAATACGTAAAATTTACTTCTTAGTTGTCGAAAGGGGCAAAAAAGGTATTCTGTGGTCCTTTTTACGAAAGAACATCTTGGCGCAGAATTATTCAAAAGATATGCGTGTTCTTTATTTTTAATATTTCGCCATAGAATCACAGGATCACCACTGAGCGTTTCACAGAGGCGAGTTGTCGGCGAGAAGACTACACGTCATTTCAGTGACTTGCACATAATGACTATGTGGAGGGCTGATGCGCGTGCTGTGTCGCCCTTACCGAGACCTCGAACGCGCAAAATACGTTCACCCAAGCGGCCACCTTAACGCAAAAAAAAAAAAAAATGTTCAATCTTCGAAAGTAGTTTTTTGTCAATTTTGTGAGTAAACATGCTGATTACGCTAAACGAATATGTCACGCTGGCAAAACAGTTTGCTCTAAATTATAGCGAAAGCAATATATAAAATTGCTCTTTTCTGGGTTTGCTATATTGGATTTATAATTCCAGCGAATAGATTTAAACGTTTACACTGTAATTTACGTACAACGTTTTCGCGTAAAATCGAAATAAAAAAAAATATTGCACTATATTTTACCGTTATCAGTTTAACCGATAAACCGATAGCAACTCAGCGCAATGAAGTGAAAACGTCGTTCGGGATAAAGTGAGCACTAGTGATTTAAATTTTGAAAAAATTATCACTAGCAGTTACTGCATATAATTTAACATTAACAATATTTACCTTACTCGTTGTACGGTAGGCAGCTAATTGCCGAATATAGTTCCGCGTATTTCCCTTTTTAAATTCAACAGTACTGAAATAAAATCAACTGAAATGGAAATATTTGTGTTTTATGTAATTAATAAACTTTTTTGAATCAAACTACCTAGGTTCCTACCAACTGCACAATTTATCTTACACGCGCAAATGTAGGTTTTTTATAATCTCCTGAACCGCCTCACCTCATTTTCGTACACTGATATTCATATATACATAGACCACCAACGTGTTAACTAACTTATAAGGAAAATAAAACTCACTTCTGATAGAGGGACTGGGAGACGATAAGGGGGCGAGAGGGAGTGGCAATTGATTTTGTGTATGTTGTAAGAAACGTTTTTGCAGTGAACACCCTACGTAATGCAAATATATTTCTGTTGTTGATATAATATTGGTTGGTTTAAATTCGAAACATAAAAAATTTGTAAATATTTGTTACTTTATGAGTTGTTCAGCTATAACAATGACGAGGGTACAGCTCGGATGCTGGTTGGAACCTCAGGGGAATACCTGAGGAGACAAAGCGAGGATGATACTACGATGGTTCGCCATTGTCTTCCGTTGTATGTATATGAAGGGACAACACAACACCCAGTCCTTAAAGAGGCCGCCTACCCCACGCTTCAAATGCGGTGCAGTGTGTTCGTAGACAGGTTTTTTCTACGAAAATATTCTACGTGTACCCATTGTGCCAACGTAAGAAAAGAAAACAAACTTCAGACAAGGTCGGAACCTCATTGTTAAGACGCCACGTTCATTAAAACACTGTTTCCAAGCCCTCCAACATGGCTAAAACGGTCTTTTCAAACTACCGTACTTCAAAATGTACTAACTGGATGTGCGTGAAACTAAGATTGCAACCAGCACTGAACTTAGTTGCATACTTTCCACCAATTAAATTATATGGTCACCGCTTATTGTTCCGTAGTAACAACCGTTCGGCGTGAACTTTGCACGCTAGTTCAGCGCTTGGCTCGTAGAGGCGACGCGGCAATGGACGACTTGAATTACACGCTCCCTGACGTCACACCGCAGGGGAAATACTGTGGGAAACAAAGCTTGTTTACAAACATGCTGGTTTGTTAGTTGGTAATTGCAGAAAGCAAAAATGTTGCGCATTCATAGATTTGCACGCAAGGGTAAATAATATTAGTTTCAATTTAATGGTTAAGATACGCAAATACATAAGATTAATGTTTACCTAAAAAAACGGCAAATTCCAAACAAATTATCAATTTTCTTGACGTACATCTCATCCGGGACATATGAATCCAAACAGCTAAATGAAGGTTATGTTCGGCTGCGGTATCCATGGAGATAGGAATTCTATCCCACACCTGACTGAAGCTCCGCCTCTTTTCAAGTCGTCCATTGATGCGCGCTTCAAGGTCGACCTTACTGCTCCGTCGCTTTTGAGCCTCTGACGCGGGGGTAAGCGGCGCCCTTAACACGGGGAGGTAGCTGTACATTTTCCTCCACAGCCGGGAGTTGAACCCCGTACCCTTGACCCACCGGCCAGAAGCTCTAACCACTGAACCAGGCAGTCTGACTCAGTTATAACAATGACATCGAAAGATTTTGGAACTAATGAATCAAAAATATACTGTTTTAATTAATTTGTACGGGTTCACATACTTTTAGGAAATATAATTCATTATTTAATGTAAAAATACAATTCTTTGCACACGCACATTCACACACACACACATTCTTTATGCCGTTAATATATCCTTGATTGGCGTTAACTTTGAAACTCGCATATATTGCATGTTTTGGCAAAAATCAAGAATAATAATATTTTCAGACGGTCTGTGGATTGTAAGTTTATTTCCAATATGACTGTTCAATGTTGTATAGCGCAGATATTTCTTGAGAATAGTTCTTATATTTATAAATATTTCTAAACCGTGTGACAAAATATTAAAATTATTTAATTAACATGTCGATATGCTACCAACGTTACCTGCGTTATTTTCTGAGCAGGACAAATACTGTAAGTCACGGTCGTAGAAGAACAGGTCTGGACACTCGCCTATCTAACAATGTATTTTGCTTGACCCCCTTGTTGTTTGGCTGTAGTTCGTCAAGTTACCGAGAATGTCGTACTTTTTGGCGCTATTTTCCGGGCGGTCGGACTAAAACTCCGTCCACTTTTTCCAATTGTTAAATTTATAAAGTAAATAAAGATTGCTGGAGCCTTTTCTTAAATTTGTGAGCGAAGAAAGTATTTCATAAATTGATAAAAAATACGTTTTGATAAATTGTTTATCTTAGCGGAAAGAAAGTGGGCGGAGTTTAGTCCGACCGCCGTAACATCAGCGCCAATAAAACACAATATTCTCGGTAACTTGGTGAACTACAGCCAAACAACAAGGGGGTCAAATATCCAGGCGAGTGTCCAGACCTGTTCTTCTACGACCGTGCTGTAAGTTATCACTACCTGATATTTGCAACGACGCAGTATAGTGCAGGTGTTGGCGGTTGGACTCAAACTCCGCCCACATTTTCCATTGTTAACATTATAAAGTAAATAAAGATTTATGGAGCCACGATTTAAAATTGTGAGCGAAGGAAGTATTTCATAAATTGATAAAAAAATACGTTTAGATAAATTGTTTATCTTAGTGGGAGGGAAGTGGGCGGAGTTTGGACCCAACCGCCCGGATTACAGCGCTAAAAATGTACAGCATTATCGGTAACTTGGTGAACTGCAGCCAAACAACAATGGGGTCAAGTTTCCAGGAGAGCGTCCAGAACTGTTCTACGGCCATGGTGCATACTTACATCCAGTTTCTACCCATCACGTGACATATTGCACTACTCTGTGCACGTATTTAATTAGACTGAAGCGTAACGAGACACACGCAGGTGCAAATATTGGGTCGCGCCCGTATAAAGAGACAATTATTCGGCACCCGGCAAGCCGTTAAAGAAACATACAAATATGTCATGAGGCGCTTATGAAAACGTAGTAGGTATAATCCTACTCGGAGTATTGGTGACGTGACTGGAACTACTCAATCGTTGGATGCTTAACGAGCGGACATAAATCTAAGGAGTAGTATCTTGGCGGTCTTTAAAAAAAAAACTATGGCAAAATCTGCAGATGCGTTGATTTCAGTCGCCGGTATGGTCGACCTGTGTTATTAGACCAGGTTAGAAGAGAGTAGAATATCCTTTTGTCAGTGGCGAGGCGTGAGTTTTAGATGAAGGGAAGCAACTGGTGTAGGAAAACCGATACCCCTTAATAAAGCGGGGGTTCCTCCCCCGGGAAAATTTTGATTTCTAGGTGCAAAATGCTGTTATTTAAACAGTTTTTTGTATCTTAACATTAAATATATCTCTGGCATAAATATACATATTTTTAAAAATAAAATCATTTCTGTCAAGTAAAAAAAAAAAGAAATGTCTAGTTAACCCTCTCCCCGCGACTACACCATTGACTTAACATTATTATGCGTAGACTATGGCCGATAGTTAGCAAAAAGTAAGTTGGAATACAGGTTTTACTGTACTTCATAACGAAACAATGCTAGTATGTATGATTTGTAGGCTGATAATTTAAGATAAGTTAAATTTTTTTTCTTAATAACGTAAGAACACATTTGCATATGGTTAAATATCAAACTAGATAAATTATTTTCTAACTTGGATTGCTTAGCCCAATGAGAGACTAAATACAGATCAGTAGTCAACATTAAAACAGACGAATGCATACCAGCAATTTCATATATTTACGAAAGTATGTAATCTTAAAACTAAAAGAGCATGCATAACACAAGACAGTGATGCAATGCAAACATGTACCAAAGTGCAACAAATACGATATAACTACTCACTGGACCATTTCGTTAAAATTGATGCAATTGTAATTTGCTGAAAGTTTATTCATATTTCAGAAATTGTTAATTTTTAAATTACTGAATTTAAAATAATAAAAAAGCTAATTTTCTGAAAATGGAAAAACAATTAAATGCTGTTTTATACATGCCTTGAAGTTGCTCGTGACACAGTTTTTTAGTGTGAATTATTTCATTCCAGTACGTCAGTTTTCCTGCCGTTGTTCTGCAAATTTCGACTTTGACATGCAATTATACAAAAAATATCAATGCTAAAAAATGTTCATTGCAGTAAAAGGTCATATTGTATGTTTACAAAACAAACCGATCGCATGATCGCATACAAATAAAAATTATTAAAACAATTAATAACTTTTGGCTAACTTCCCCCCCCCTTTTTTTTCCCATTAATATATGATTTTTTTCCTCGGAAACAAAAAAGAGTAACCAGGCATCACTTATTTAAGTACAGGCTTTCTTACCTTTCATAGGTTGCAACTAAAATAAAATGAGATTTCTTACTAACGTCTTGATGAAAAGCATTATGTAGTTACACAATGCGATGACACAGCCCTTACTTTTCAGGAAGATGTAGAAAGTCGATTTAAAAATACTACACTTATTACTGAAAACTGAAGTATTTACGTATAGAAATGCAGCCACGTGCGCGCGAATCTATGTACAGAGGAATAGACAAAATGCAGTCGATATTTACTCCTTCGTACAAGTTCGGTGTGGCCATTCGGCTAGCCTCGTGCAGTAAGCAAGTAACTCGGTCATTGAGTCAATGACTCGGTTGCTTTCAGCCCTCCCTACAACTTGGGTCCGCTACAGACCCTCGCACCCCCGCTGAGCCATTCATCGACCGCAATAGCCCTAGGAGTCTGGAAGCAGAGGATACGAATGCTTCCATGGCCAGTTACATTCACGAGACAAGAGACACCACTATCCTCGTAGCCAAATATACCAAGCACTGCAGTGTAAATAAATTATGTTCCACTCTCAAATGTTACATTATTTTATTATTTTGTAAGTGATGAGAATTATTAGGGAAGCAATGCTTCCATTGCTTCCATGGACGCTTCGCCCCTGCCTTTTGTACTGGTAGGCTACAATACACACATGTAGCATTATAATTACGTACTAGTAATATACACTGTACAAAAATGCTAGAGCACTGATCTGAAAATTTACCTAGCAATATATTGCAAAGTGAAAAAAGTTCTCTCACACATAACCACTGATTGTTGCATTGATCGAGAGTGTAATATGTGAAATAAAATTTAAATTGTTAAAAATATATGTTTGGAAGTTCTAGATACTTAATTATATAATTTATTCCATACCTGAATTACGTTTCCTGGCGACATTTTTTGCTTGATAAACTACACCAGACTTCTCGTACAACAAAAATACTACAGTCCGACGTCGTATGTTTCGTGAAAATGCATTCAAAACGCCTCCAACGTAGTTTATTTTATGTACACATACAAGAGCCTGTGTTTGTTTACGTTTTACGCGCACTTTCTTGTTAATCATCTGTTTTCGGCTATCTACCCTGCTCGGGAGCAGGGTAGCTCTAAGTGGACCCGGCGACGAGAACGAGTTGAACATTTAGAGATCGGGAGGGCCGGAAGATCTTTATCGCATGACGTGTTCTTGACCGGGTTTACAGTAATACATACGCTATCGAGTAGATCCAAGGTAGTTTTCATAAGTGCCTATAGTTACCTTATTTTAAAACTCAACTGAAGATTGCCTCTTCAATAATTGCTGAGCATGTCCTGGTACGAGTTACATGAAGGAAAAGGTCGAGGAAAACTTTGAATTGAACTGTGTAGAGAATGGATGAAGGTGGATAAAAGAAACGTTATATACACAGAAAAACACTGCGACAGTTACGAATTGCTTTGTTGCTATTTAGCGTGGTCGGTTAGACACCAGTCTACGGTGCGAGAGGTCCTGGGTTCGAATCCAGCCTCGTACTTGGATGTTGTGTGGTCCCTTCTCCTTACTTCACCCTCATCGCCTGTTAAGACTTCGTTGTTAAAGGGCCGTAAAATCCAATCACTTCATATTTGCTGGTACTCACACAACAAAACATAGCCTACGTTGTTTTCGACGCAAACACTGCTGCCGAATATGGCGAAAATGTGTTTCTGCGGTATTTTTTATGTACGAAAATGTTGAAGCAGAATATTTTGAAAGGTATATGCGTACACGATACCTCTGTATATTTCACACTACGTCATGGGGTCACAACTGAAGGTCTAATCGACGAGGAGACAGCACGCCAGTCCAGTGACTTGCTCCTAGGGGCTAGGTCGAGGCATGATGCCCTTGCTGTGTCGTCCTTAGAGCCTCCACACGTCTAGGACTGGAAGGCGCAAACCACGTCCTCCCTGGAGGCCAGCGTGCAGACACGTGGTAAGTCAGACGAGCGGAGGAAATAAAGGAAGTGCGGCGCTGAGCTGTGCATGTTCTAGTAGCACGTACTACGTGTGGACTCCCTGTGGATGTTCAGTAGATATGCCCCTGGTCCCAGCAGGACTTCGAGTGTACATGGGAGGCGGTGCCAATCATTTACTGCGCTAACGAGACTGAGGTCGTCCGCCCGGCCAAAATTCCCTCGCCGCCACTTGAGCATGCCCCTGTAGGGTCGCGCCACCCGCTTTACCTCCCTGCACAGTCTCCCCAGGCCGAGCAGACTTTTGTCCACTTACACGTCGGCGAACACTTCGCCGCCTACAACTGACGTGTTATAACAAGACCGTCGTAGATGTGAACGTAGATACGTGAGACAGTGAGCGGGCGGGTGTATATATCGCACGTTACAGTCCAAGAAGAGCACACAGCTAAGGTCGCATCACGTCTCTAGATGAAAGTCATCGAACTGGCGTCCAGTATACTCGCCTCTATGAGACACTGAGTGGTGACCCTAGCATTATATGACGTAATATTTTATATGCACGCGTATTGTATATCTGTGGCTTAATGCAAGAACAACCAATGTCAGTATACCATATGTGTGATAATCAGGTATTCTATGCTTGATTAACACGCTAACGGTAAATTGGCATTGTTGTTATTTCATTAAGCCACAGATATATGCCTTAACCTTTTTTTAATAATCTGGACCAAGATTATCAGGCCGACAAGGACGTCAAAAACATCCTACTTTGTTATATTAGGACGCGAAAAAATAAGCTTTAAGTAATGTGGATGGTCAGAAAATGGTACATACACATGAAACATACTTTGGATGAAATTCCTAAGCAAACATCACTCGCGTACGTTGAATGGTTTTCAAGTAAACTTGTATCGTCCGAAGCTCTGCTCAATACTTGGCGGTTTGGGCAGGCGGCCCCCTTAACATAGAAGTTTCCAGCAACTGGGAGCTGTGATATGCAGTGAGAATGAAGCAGTGCCGGAATGAAGGGGCGTGGGAAACGGAAAATACCCGAGAAAACCCGCCGACTAACGGCATCCGTCCGGTACGGTTCCCACTCAAAGTAGATAGGTAGATACCTAAGTATTACTTACTGTCGTGATCACTCTTACGTATTTCTACTATATTTTCGAGGATTAGTTTTCAAGTCCATTATATATCGTTAAACTATCTCTTAGCTCGTTTGAAAACAGTTTTACAATGTTGGTTGATATTTTTAAGTAGATGAAAGCTATGATTTAGCATTTGGTTCAATAAACGTTCGTTAATTAACTAGTTAGCGTAAAGTACGTATTTTATGACTTAAAAATATGTACAAAAACTTTTTTCAGCAAACATGTAATACAACTGTACGATATATTATCTCCTTTCTGCTCAAAAAATTAATATTCGCAGTAAGCAATCGTAGACAGACTGCTGTCGCGAATGTGAGGTATAAAATCGATAGAACGTTATCGTATCTATGGGTACGCCACGCAAGTGGTGTGTTTGGATTTTACTATTTTTTTTTACCTTCGGGACTTTAAACGATTCCCATATCATCATTATATTTGTGGGGTAGAGTAAAGTGCAACGCATGTTCCTAGCTTTGTGACTTCCATCCAATCCGATTGGTAATTTCCTAGATACGGCTGCGTCCAAAATTTATTTAACAATTCTAAGGAACCCGAAAATCTAATAAACGAGCTGAATTTTTTTAACTTATAGCGACATAGTTTAAGAGTTTGTTCTTTCCGTATAACTCTACATTTCAAGTGAATGTAGGTGTGTTATTTTAGAGTCATTTGATCTATAGTTCCCTGGATGTCTAAAATATGTCTCTGCACATTGTCCAGTCTGCATTAACTTCATGTTCAAATGTCAATTCGAACTGAAAATTATATAATGTATTCAATGTTAAGGGCTTGGTCCCGAGTTTTTTTTTTCAGACTGGTGCCAATAACTCAAATATTTTTTAACCAAAAGTTTTGAAAAAATTTGAGTCAATGTGCAATCACACGATGCACAATACTGTGGACGCGTTTTTTTTTAATAATGTACCATTCGCCAGCAAAAAAATAATTTCCTTCATTTTTGCTTATTTTCACGACGAAAAACGTGGTACTTTGGGCAATGAAATCTAAAAAACCGTTCAGTATAATTCTACAAAAAAATTCAGCTACAAATTATAACATATAAGTGTCAAAACTGTGCAGCGAAATTTTGATACGAGTATTAGGTAGCAATAAAAAAATATTTTCGAAATCACTGCAAAACTCCGTAACAAGGCCTTTACTTTCGGTCAGCTTAATGTCGGCACCAGTTCGAGTTTGGTTCGAAACTGTACGAAACTGCGAACGAATTCCCTCTAGAACATCTAAAAATGTCCTGGAGGACACAATTAATAGAACATTTCAAATATCTCAATACTGGAATGTAACTTCGACTGCTTAATACAACCTCTAACAGATAACCATCTCAGGCATACTATGGCATTTTCCTTAGGTACCTACAAGTTAACAATAAAAAACGACTTATTTAAACGTTTGACTTGCGCTACAAATATTCGTCACATGCAAGCTGGAACTCGACAGACAGAACTATAGCTACTGTTGTTGCAAGAGCAGATGTGAACATGATTCTGATCGACACATTAGAATTTGCTAATACAAAAACAAAACGAACTAACAAATAGCTGGCTGTAGACGACAAAGCAGAAATACAGACACCTTGAGGAAAGCGAACGAATAATGCAAATAGAAATAACACAATGACTGTGGGCAGTTAAACAATGGAAAAACAGATGAACATAATGATCTTCTTGCGACAAAAAAAAACTGCAACGTTTCGGAGACTGCAATCTGTCCCCGTCTTCAGGAACACACACAGTCCGAGAAGCACTTGCAGACTAACTATGAATGCTGATATTCATTGATTTTACTTTTAATTTTGCTTCTTTCCTTTGTCAGTGGAGTAGCATTTTCCCAGAGTGTTCTGTGGCTATTGTTCCAGGCATGTTCTGATATTTTATATTTTTTAACTTCACCCTTCTTTACAATATTTTTGTGTTCTTTTATGCGTGTAGAAAGGGGTCTGCCAGTCTCTCCAATGTATACATAGCCACATTCACAGGGGATCCGATACACTCAGTTCTGAGTTTGTATGACTTGTCTGACTTTGGTTTTACTTTTGTAACCATGCTTTTCCTGGAATGATCTAATTTGAAAGCTGTTTTGAGTCTATATGTATTATTGAATCGTGTTATTTTTTTCGAGAGGCCATGAACAAATGGAATAACCAGAGTTCCAACAGGTTTTAGATTTCGTTGTATGATATTAATATAGGATAACCATTTTCCAGCAATTAATTTTTTAAGTCTACATCTTCATCTGATATAGCTCGTTTGTGTGAGCCGATTTTTTCAACTCTGTTAGCTAAGTGTGGGCAATGCCAGTCTTTGTGCTCGTAGAGTGGTTGGAGTTGAAATTGAGGTATTGACCAGTATGTATTGGTTTCCTGTACACTTTTGGGGAAATCGTTCGTTTTTCTTTCACTACGAGCACATCTAGAAATTGAATGCTGCTGTTGGTTTCTGTTTTGTAAGTAAATTGGATCGATGGCCTTAGCAAGTTGAGGAAATGAGCGAATTCGTCAAGTTTCTCGGGACCATTTTGCCAAATCGAAAAAGTGTCGTCAAAATAGTGCAGCCAAACTTTAGGTAGTGTGGTGGTTTCATTCAGCGCTTCTTTCTCAAAACTTTCCATGAAATAATTGCCCACGAAAGGTGGCAGTAAAGACCCCATAGCCATGTTCAACAGTTTGCTTGAAAATTCGTCTTTCAGCTGGAAGTATGCTGTGCTGGCACGGAAAGTGATGAGTTCCGATGGTCGGAAAGTGTATTTCAGTTCTCTGTTTGAGGATACTGTCACTTTCTAGCTTGGTCATAATGATAGACGCTAATGTACCTGTAGTATAAACTATCATTAGAGGCGGTCTTAAGAAGTAACTTTCTGTTAAGATTGTATCGTATGAAACCGAGATCGAATCTCGAAAACCTACAGTTGTGTGTGCTGTTCTTTTTATACACGTTTTAGTTTTTTTTGTATTGTAGCCCGTCCTCGAATCAGTCGATCACTAATAAGCTAAATAAAAAATTACATCCCTAATACGCTTAATAAGTGTGCCTCGTTTGGTGTTTTTCAAATGGACGTTTGAAAATGCCATATCAACATATTTAAGGTAACTTTTGCATAAGCTTGAAGTTATTAAGGTTCCGAGAAGCAGATTCTTTGCTTGAAGCTTCACATGTTGCAAGCTCCGAAATAACAATACATATTATGGATTTATTGAGAAACCAATCTAAATTTGAAAAGCTCACAGTATAGCAATTTAAGTCATTCTTTTCATTTTAATAGCATTAAAGAAATAAAAAAACTTTCGGAATTCTAAACTAAATTTTTCTTAAACTGCGCACAGCCAAAAAAGTCTGCAACAGTGTGTATTAGAATATTATTTGGTGTTTTTTGTACATTTACCTTCATGTAGTGTTAACCAAAGCGTGTAATGGTTTTTTGTAAACTAATTATGTGTTGTTACTGTTCCATCACGTTGTGTAACTCTGAACTGAGAGGAATAAATAATATGCTTCTGTATTTTATATAAATGTTTTGTTGACTCATTACATAAGTTAGTAGTTCATTCAGTAATTTGAAGGGGTTTTTTTTAAGTTTAAATCTAGTGGAAAGGTGAAAAAATATTATTTTAAATCACATTAATTTAAATAATGGACAATGAAAAGTGTTTGTGTAAGTCCAGAAACGTCATTAGGAATAGGCTATTCACGAAAGAATGAACACTTTGGAAGCCCTGATTAGGTTTTTTTTTATTTCGGCCAATGCGTATATTAGCCGTACTGTTGATATGAACACAATTTATAGATTTCACTGCACTGAAACATCAACGTCTGAAGCCGAATTAAAATACTATATTTATTTATTACTATTATGATTGACAGTACGATCTTCAAAAGTGCGTACATTGTCGTGAACAGTGTATAATACAGTATTGTTCAGAAAGTGTGCGGTTATCTCTGTATAGATCATGTCTTCTCACTCCTAGAGTATCCTGTAGCTTGCACACGGGCCGGTAAATGGCAGAGCGTAACAAGATGCTGCCCCGATCACGTAGTTAAATGGGAGATGAGAGTGCAGCTTTCAACCCCGCGATTACTAGCGTCCCTCTCGCCCCCCGCACCTATCAAGCGCAGGCCAATGAGCACGCCAGCGAGCCGGCCACTTAGGTAGCGCACCAACCACGAGCCGGCGCCGCACCCCTTCCACGCAGCGGGCCAATGGGAGGGCTGCCAGAGGGGTGGATATGACGACGCGAGGGCGCATTAGACGCTCGGAGATGGCGGGGGGCGTGTACCAAGCGGTGTCGCACTCGGGCGTCGGGATGCAGCAGGGCAAGTCGTTCCTCATCAGGGACCTGCTGGGCGACGTCCTCGGAGAGCCGGCAGGTGAGCGCCCTTCTACTCGAGGTTATATCAGCTGACCTCTTGAGGTCACGTAGGTCTCCTCTGCCACGCGACTAGGTTTGCTCGGTCACGAAGATAACATCAAAAATCCCGCAGGTGATGCAATGGTATCGTGACTTATTGGATTCTTACAAAACTATACTCGGGTTAACTGTCTGAACCCCTCAAGCTGAAATGTTGCCCTTGCCCAGGGTGATCTCTGACTTGTTATAGCTGTCATAGGTTCCCGTCAGCGTTGTCCTTCTTCCTGGCCGACGACGACACACAGCCGCTGCCGTTGTGCTGCAACTGTCCAGTTTTGTGGACAAGTTGACGATTTAGCCGCTGACAAGCTGGTCTGTAGGCACAGCTTGTTCTTGAATTGTAACTAAGATCAACATATCTGATACTGTCATTGGAAATTGTTAATTCTACAACACGTTTGAAAAAATAATAGAGTTTCCTACAGACAAGCTTGTGTAGGAAAGATTTTCCACCTGTAGGTGTGTTCGTTGTCGGTATTGGGTCCTAACTACGGAATAGAATGCTTACTAATAGAATTTTAGACACCGTAAATATCTTTTCGTCGTTATTGTAGTTACAGATCGAATTGCGGTTCTAAAATTCTTGTTACTTTCTTAACGGCAATTCGATAGTAACGGAAAATAAAGATTTATGGTGTTTAAAATTCTATCAGTAGACTATGTATTATATTCCGTAGCTAAGGTAAAGTTCCAAAAATTTACCCAGAAGGAAAGTTATGACACAAAACACAAAAATTCAAGATGGTGACTATTAGGCTACTCACTCTAAAAGATGCTGCGCTAATCGAGTGCCACTGTTATGGTTATAGTAGCTATTGCCCGCGAATATGTTCGCGTGGTTTTCAATTTAATGCCTTTTTGAGTCGTGTAAATGTTCAGCGTGAGTACTCCAAATTATCTTAGGCTAAGTTATTCGTAAATATGGGTTTTTCTGTTTTCAATATCTCTTCGAAAATAAAATTTTCAAGATACAAAAAAATTTTAAACGAATGTTAAATATTTTCGGGACTGCAAATTTCACTTAAGTAATAACAATAATGCTTGTATATTTATTCGCTAACTAAGAGTTAGCAGACAGTAGTTTTTTTATATTTTTTTTATTTATTTTTTTTTTTTTTTTTTACGTTTGAGGAACGGAAACGGGGAAGGCGATAAGTCGTTTATAACGCGTTCGTCAAACACCTCTTCGCCTCTAAGCGCGGAGTACTAAACTAACATGCAGTGTTTTCGTAGGACTTCAAGCGATGACCCTGTTATTTTATTCGTGGGAAGTATGTGATAAAGTCCAATGCAGGTTTCTATGATTTTGTTTTACGATTACGGTTGATATTCTCTCAGCTAAAGTAAAGTGAAAGTCATTTTCAACACTTTTGAGTAGCTTGATATCAATGTTTTTAATTATCAGACAGCATTTTTAAAACCACGGGGACACAGTTTGAAGTGTGTCTTCTTTTCGTAGATAAACACAATGGAAACGTTATTAGTAGTTATGCTAGGAAAAAATACTTTCCGTGCCATGCTACAGCACTGCTGTTCACGCGCCAGTATCACCAACTCTTTAAGTCAAATTATACAGTCAGCAGGTACGTCAATAAGATCGTAAATAAATACTTTAAAGTATATTAAATACAGAGAGTACGATTTCATTTGATGTTCTTTCAATAATGTCGTTTTTAAATAGGAACGTGCACGGAGCTACAAGTGATAGTTCGCTGCCAACCATACAAGCAATAATGTCACTCTTGTGAATGTTGAATTATATAAGCGTTGTTAGATGAGTCAGTGTCCATTGTGCAATAAATGTGGGTTTCTGATAAAAACATTCAAAATTATTAGAAAATGATTGTTTTGTCATTGGTAATCTGTAAATTGTAGTGTTTTACGATCGCGAGTCTGAGTATTTAGAATTAGAAACAGCATTATTTTTCTGTTTCACACATTAAGAAAATACGTTATTTATTGTATCTGATAAGTGCGTCGTCGTCGTTCAAGACAGTGTAACTGAACAGAACTCGAATTCTTATATTGCGTGTGTCAATATGCCGTGTTTTTTTGTAGTAGCGACTTTAGTTAAAAATTAGAGTAGGTGCACAGAAACACGTATTATATAAACGTTAACGCGTTCGTATTTATATGTGACCTTAGGATACTTTGGTTATAACATGTATGCAACACCCGTGTATTTAACGAGTAAAATGTTGTACATAATTTTTATAGGAGCAGTGTAATGTAGATGTAAACATTGTACAAGCCTATGTTAATAAAAGCACGTGGCAATGTTTATGTTTACATACAGTGGAAATATATAGGCTAAACTAGCGGAAAATATAAATTAACCGGTTTTTTTAAATCGTAATCGGATGAAAGTAAAGGAACACATACGTTAGAAACAGACAACATTAATTTTTATGTATGTAGCTGAGGTTGAACTTCAAGCAACCATCACATCAGTCTTGAACTAATGGGAAGGTGAGTTCTTGACCTCATCTTTGACTTTCTGGTCGAAAACCTTGAATACGTGCAGGGGAATAACTCTTGGCTGCCACCCACTTGATTTTAAATTATTTTCAACAACTTGTGAACTTTATATGTCTTCCCAAGAACAGGCTTGTACTGTAGGAACCATTCTCGCTGTCATTTTACACGGTAATGCTTCTTAATTCTAGTCGTTATACTTCGCCTTAGATTGGCCATTTATGGTGATTATTCTTGTATATTCTTATGGATTTTTAATATATTCTTATTAAATTTACTAGCTTGTAATTCACCCTTCAACTGTGTGATAAATTTTTATCCAATGTGCAATGGATTTTATCACTCTTATATATCGTGTCCATGGCCCAGCAGCTACCGATGCGATTTATTCAGATAATCTTGTCCATAAATCATCCAAACAGACATCTTACCTATCTTAAACAAATACCGAAAAATATGGGCAGGATTTTTTTCTCATAATTTTTGGTAAATTTGCTGTTGTGCTAGAGGCATTCTGTAAACTGGTATGCAGAATTATAGTGGTTCTGGCTATGACACATTATTACACGTTGGTTTTTAAAAACCATGTAAATTTTAATAAATATTATTTTACATTTTTGCGTTTCTAGATACGCAATTATCTTACTTAATTTATTTAGTTTTAAGCGCGGAAAACTTTATGTATAGATTTTTGCGTCACGTTATTGAACATTGATTTAGTTAATAGTAAGTTAAAATAACAATTTAGTAAATTTGTCCTGTAATTTCACGTTTCATTACTTTACCACGGATTTCAGCTTATTTACCACGAAAATTCATTCAATGGGTAGTCCATTTTTTATTGGCATTTTGCCGTAGATTTAATGAATTCTACTTCACTAATTCTTTAGCATTGTGTACGTTGACATTATGTTTTTCATTTCACGTTTACAGGTTATGTTGCCTCTTATGTAGAAATTATTCATTCTTGTAACATGAATGAAGAGTCAGAGAAATTACAAACATGTCTCTTTATATGAACATTAAATTTTACAATCATGTACATATTATTGTACTTAATTCCTTTAGGTGTTATTTACCTTTCATCAAATTGTGAGGCCATTGTCAGATTGAGCGTTATATTTTTTTAGAATTACGCGTAATACAAGTCAACGTAATTACTTCAGTCCTCCTTGTTGTCATAGTTCCAATTATATTTGTATATTTTAATTACTACCTAATGAAGAATTAAAACAATTCAGCATGATTAGTGTTTCGGTTTCTCAATGTTTCTCACTACGAAAGTAGATGAGTTATTGCAGTATCTATGCATTCGTTTGCAACAAAAGAATACTTGTAAGTGAAGAGAAAGATTTTTAAATTTCGGATCTATGAAACTTTTAATTTATGGGTAACTATAGTGTCATTTTAAGTTTTAGGAATGGTATCAGTTCTGCCTAGTTGTTACATGGGCTAGGGCAGCTTCAAACAACTGGGAGACTTGGGTCAACCCAGGAAGTAGGGTGATTTAATAAAGTACTTAGTTTTGGTAGTAGTTCAAGCTGACATCATCTGAATACTAACTTATCACTTGACTAAATAAGATTGATTCTAAGTAACTTCAGCGATTTAATAAAACTAAATTAATAATATAAACAATACGTTTGTCACTTCTGATAGGCGTCGTTAGCCTAACAAGTTTTGGGATTTAAAAAATTAAAACAGTGTAAGTCTAAACTTATAAAGTAATAATAAATCATGGAGGACACAAACACACGGAACCGAGTTGAATTCAAATTTTCTTTGCCCAGAAGGACTTTGCTCTTAGAGATGGGGAAAGTCGAAGGATCGAAGGCTAAAAAAATACGGTCCAAGTTCACTGTAAACTTTAACTAAAAGAAGTTGGAAATTCGCCAGTTGAATATATTAATGAAACTGTAAAGTGTACTTTCCCTTTGCCAATGTGTATGTAAGGGGAAAAAATTGAAATGTGAAAGATGAAAAAAAAGAACTATAATGTGTGCCTCATTCATAATACGGTAATTTCTGTAAGTTTGCTTAAAACTTGCCATGAGTTTAAAACTCTTAGGGTGGGATATGAAAATAATAATAATCCCGAGTAAACAAGCGGACATGTGAGTGCTCAAGTGGTTTAAAGTATAATTTCGGGAAATACGAGGAGCCGCTGACCGAAAACTACTGTTTTTTTATTTTAGTAAATGCTTAATGAATGTGGATTTTTATGATTGTCTGCCCCTACCTGTTAAATTATTGTTAACATTCTAGATGGTTACAACAATAAAGACAGATTTACTTGGCCTTGTTTTAAATGTTGGTATGAGTTTATTGACAAACGCGTTATTGCCATAACTTCTGTTAGGATGACATAGGCCTACAATTTGTACAAGCTTAAACAAAATTAATGTTTTCGAATTTTTAAAAATATTTTCTGGAAGCTAAACATTACGTTTATACGGCCCTTGCTGGTATTTCTTTAGTTAGGTTCTTTTTAGAAATACATTTCACAGTATTTTTTGGATGAATATTATAGTTTCAAAAAATACCATCATGTTGAACTGGAACAAGGATGAAGCTTAATGGGGCTTTACTCAAAGACTGGAGTCGTCTTTCCTTTGTAATTGTGAAAGTATTTTATAAATAACGAGGGTGATATCACATGTTGTTTAATGTGACCGCCTGTCCAGGCCAGCGAGCAGTGTGCAGAGCTTCTGTAGATACGATATTATTCGAACATTTCTCCACGAGCAACAATGATATCCGGTTAGGAATATCATTCAGAGGACGTTTCACGTGTGCATTATCATTTCCGGTCCTTCCCTAATTGTTAAAGCTCTCGCGGTTGAAAATGGATAAGATGGGTGTTTCGCGCTCTGTTAGGTACAACTTCTAGGTACAAAACCTTTACAAAAGTACAGGCACGCAAAGAAAGACTTATATATGTATTTAATATTTCAGCATAAACTTGTGATGTCACTAACTCAAATGTCACATAGAGGTGAGTAATACACTAGAAGACAGCACACAAGTTCAATGACCTGCGCTTAGAGGCCAATATGAGGTGTGATGCGTTTGCCTATGTTGCCCCTGGCGCTTCCACACCTCCAAACCTCAAACGTGCAAAATACGTGCAACAGGGCGGCTACCTTAATAAGCCAGCATCGAGCCAAACAACCCCTTTGTTTGTACCGAAGTCACGTACTGAGCTTGTTACATGACAAACGCCTATATTTTTGTACAGCCAGTCAGCCTAACAATCAGTCAATAATTTAAACTTATTCCAGTTGTAAGAGTAAGTACCAAGTGTAGTGCTGAACACGATCTTTTTAACAATCCAATACTTTCGGTTTTGAATCCGATTCTTTTTTTGGCAGGCCAAAGTAAAATTTAAGTATTTGTTAAACACTGAACTGCTCTCTCTCTCTCTTTCTCTCTCTCACTCACTCCTCCTTATCGCGGGTGTGGGTAGATAATTTGGCAAAAAATATATATACATAATGATCTTAACAAGAAACTGCACTTTGTTGGATTCGTAACGAGACAATTATGCACTTCATAACATCGTATATCGGTATCGGCTGTAGCGTGCACCTCTCTGTAAAAATTTATAGAGTAGGACGTCAAAATTCAAACGATTGAATTTTCGAAAACTTTTTTGCTATGTATACAAATTTTATTAAGTTCAAAAAATTTTTGAACTGCATATTTCATATACTATTCGCTGGAATTCATGGAAACAGATACTTTGGTAACAAATAATAAAAATACTGGTACTGAGTGTTTTTAACCAGTGTTTTACGGATGACGTGACCATTGACGTATGTGTAAAAATATCCATAAAACCTAGATGTACAAACAGACACAATATTTAATTTTTTGTTTGTCAGTACGAAAAAAATTCTGTATGCGTCCAATCTCTTCGAAAAAAAGAGAAGCATTAGGCATACCTAATTTGTCTCGGAGGTGTTATACTCACTTATGTCTGGTTAAAGTGCCGTGATATTGCTCCCAAGGCAGGATAATAAACGACAGGTTTGTCACTTTCGTACGACTACACCAATCATCCTCACGCGTCAGCTTACAAAAGTTACTTAGAAACATAAATTTTTAAACATAATAATACTAAATAATCGTGATAGATAGCAAGTTGAGCAGCTAAGTTTACTAAGAAGGTTTCAGGTTCGATCTGGGATAAAACATAGGTGTGATTGACGATTTAGAATTAACCCCAATAAACCTCCGAGTATTAAAGCGAGCATGTTAAGGACTAAAACCAAGTTAATTTAAAAAACGCTTAGCTTCTAATGGCCCTTTTTATTGTAGTTCAACGAGACACAAGCCATGTAATGCAAATTATTAATTTAAAAGGATTAATATAATAAGTGAATAAAATCCACGTTTTTTTTTTTTCACTTTTAAATTTTGTTACTAAATTAGTATCATTTAGTGAATTATTACTTTTACTTTTTTAAAGAATCGGGCTTTTGAACAGGTTTTTATGGCTTTTTTTTAACTTGGTTAAAATAAACGTTATTCATGTTTGGTGTTCGTCTAAGTTTTAACTTAATTTAAACTTTAAAGTGGTTTTCCCGTAAATGTTTGATTCTACCAGCATTAAAAATTTCGAAACGCAAGCTAATCAATGTCAAAGATAAAAATAGTAGACTACTAAGCTAAGGTTTTGGGAAATGTAACCATTTTTTTATACAGAAAATGAGATAACAAACAAGGAATAGGTGATATATTCGATGCGCAGTAATATAATTTTCAATTTTCGCTGACAAAATTTTTTTTTATGTAATATAACTATCTGTTGATTTGTTTGAAAGATTTTTGCAGTGGAATAAATTATTTTTAGAAGACACGTGTACGTACGCTAGTGCAATAATCTATCGTCCCAGAAAACTAGGCGAGAATAAACAAACAAGAAGAAACAATCCAAGATCAGCTGAATTCATACAATACATGTAAAACACCTCACGAATAAAAACACAAAGAAAATACAAATAAAATAAGAATATGAAAAGCTGAATTAAATAACCAATACAACCGAAAATAATCAGGCTAACACAATGAAGACAGCACAGACAATTACTGGAACAATGACTAGACAACACACAATTTTATATGACTACTATGAGGCCTTCATAGATGTAATACTGGATGACTATGAGGACTCACAGATTTAAAGACTGGACGAAACAACGGGACTACAAAGAAAAACACAGGAATTTCTTTGGAAAAGCTTGCCACTACAGTTCGGGAGCTGACATCTTCTCCGGGCTTCAGTCATAAGGAAATCTCCGGATTTTATGGTCAAAAATTCACTCGTCTTTGTGAGAACACCTTCAAATGAGCCGTTATTAAGGCGGCCGCCTACTCCACGCTTCAAATGCGGTGCAGTGTGTTCGTAGATATGTTTTTTCTACGAAAATTTTCCAACGTACGAAAAGAAAACAAACTTCAGTCAAGGTCGGAACCTCATTGTTAGGACGCCACTCTCATTAAAAACACCATTTCTAAGCCCTCCAACGTGGCTAAACACGGCCTTTTCAGACTCCCGTGCTACAAAATGTCTTAACCGGATGTATGTAAAACTCAGATTGCAACCAGCACTGAACTTAGTTGCAGACTTTCCACCAATAAAATTATATGGTCACCGCTCAGTGTCCCACAGTAAAAACCGTTCGGCGGGAACCTTGCACGCTAGTTCGGCGCTTGGCTCGAGGCGACGCGACATTTGTTGCGCGCTTCAAGGTCGACCTTACAACTCCGTCGCTTTTGAACCTCTCACGCGCGGGTAGGCGGCGTCCTTAATGTTGCCGTCTGCCCAGACTGCCCAACAGCGTGCAGAGCTTCGGTCGTTATGAATTTATGCGAAAACTGGCCAGCATGCCTAAGTTATTTTTGCTAAGTAATAGTATTCAAAGAGAGATACACGTAAGTATATCGATTTCAGTTCCACCATGCAGGCTATCTCTAAAGTTTATTTTCACGCTCCTGAAAACTGTGTTTTTGCGAACCTTTTAAGGTATGAAAATTTTGGCCCCGAATGTTTTAAAAGGTAAAGGTCTGTAAAATAAACCGTGATCTTTAATATTACGATATTATGATAGGTTGCGGCTGAACATTTAATATAGAGGCGAGTTGTCGGCGAGAAGAATACGCGCCAATTCAGCGACTTGCGCCTAGAAGCTAGGTGCAGGCGTGATGCACCACATGCTGTGTCGTCCTTACTGCTTCTGCATTTCTAAGCCTCGAACGTGCAACATACATGCACTCATGCGACCACCTTAATAGAACATAGAAATATGAGGGTGACGTTTAAAACCTTGTAATGAAGCAACACATTCAAAATACCCGCAAACTGTGCGGCCTTCGTACACACGAGACACATTCAAAGTCCAAGCAGCGACCAGTTTTCTTAATGTCTGTCGAGTTGCGTGTTGTGTCTCCAGGTAATGGAAAGTTTAGCAAGGTCATAACACAGTAAGCGAGCAAATCATCGGTGGAAACGGTACGTCTGATTTGCGTACAATTTTCTTACGAAAGGGGTGACTAAAGGTCTCTCGCCGAAGAGTTTATTTATTTAACTATGATAAAGATAGAATTACCAGTAGTTTAGCAAATGTTTAGATAGGTACTACATGACACAAATTAAGGCTACAAGCTTTGTATTATAATTACTTACTGTTCAACAGATTATAGGGAAAGTAATTTTTTCTATCGCTAACAAAAGTATAACTATGTAAAACAGTACACAAACTAGGCATAGGAATTTGTCTCCTGTGGAAGATAGCAACCCTTTGATTGTAGCAGTCATTTCGTGTTGTGAGGGCTGCCATCCTGCTAGGCGTTGTTTTAGTTTTGATTTGTGAATCACTTGAAAACGGAGGGGATTGAGGTAATATCCCTACCAGAACTTTTCGTTAAATATGTTAGGTCTATCAACAGGTTACACAGGAGTTTAAATTTTAGTTATTTTAACTGTACAGAAACTTAAATGATATTTATTTAAAAAATTTTAATGATCTACTCAACAGGTTGGTGATTAAATATTTCAGATTCAAACGTATGAAAACCTTTAAAAATGTCTGGTCAGTAAATTTCTTCTTCAGGGTTCAGTTTCATATTATTTGGTGGTAGCGAACGTTCTGCAGACGTTTTTCGACCGGACGTACAATTGCAGAGCAAAATTTGTTTTTAGCGGATACCTTTTTTTTCGTGTATATTGTAGCTCCTATGTTTCACACGATCTGGTAATCTGTAAAATATACCGACTTAGATTTTTGAAACGATTAAGTCTTTATTTCTGAAAGACTCCCAAAGTCGGCTCACATTCTCAGAACGAAAAAATCCAATGCTAGTTTCTTTACATTCAACTTCATATCCTGTTAATTGCAAAGTAGCAGCTGGCAAAGTCATTTAGTACTTTTGCAATCGTTATTTTTGCTGTCCATCCTTCCTTCGTGAGCATAGTTCACTCGACATAACAAGACGCGAATGGACACACTTGTCTCAATGTTAATTCCTTCTAAACGGATTATCTTTCCATACATATCAGAGTGAGGAAATAAATGAATAGTACATATGTGGTAAGACTTCAAACGAAGGCAATGAAATTGTAGTGATGCAGACAGTTGCTGAAATAGATACGATAACAGTTTGGCTGCAATGCGGGGGCGGATGTGTTGTTTTGGTATGACTCCACTTTCTCAAGCCAGTAGCTTCACTGTTTTATCTCCCTCCTACCATAGATTACACGTTTCACTCGTCACACAGTTTTTGTTTGACACGCTTATATCCTGGAATTTATTCACAATCCAAACACTAAATGCTAGATTTATGATTTCAAGCAATCTTTTCTATGATTTACACTGTAAAAAATTACTTGCAAATAAGCACACCTATAAGTAGGAGTGTTAAGAAAATCAAGTATAACTTACAATAAAATCATTTCCCATACACCAACGGTGACGTTTCTACACATTTTAAAGGAACAGTCAAATGTATCGTGACGTTCCCAGACTGATATAACTAGAGGTACGTCAATTTCGCGGATTCATCTGGCAGCAGCCTAGACTTGTCAGTCGTATACACCCACTGGCCACAATCGATTATCAATTGGCTTATAAACATACAAGCAGGTAGCAAGCGATAGCACTTCGCATTATTTCCTTATTTACTACTGGCTTGCAGTAGTCAAACGCGTTTCGTTACAGCCGCCAGCAAGTCACAGACATGACAATGAAGTATACATAATTGGCGTTCAACCTGACCTGGAATGTAACTGCGAAATTTACGTACCTCTAGATATAACGCTAATGCTGATCCATTTCTCTATTTACAAGCGTCTCATACTCTGATTGGGTTAAAAACACACAATACTTAGAGAAGATGGTTTATCGAGGAAAAACTTGACTGTGTGCTGGGTTTCAACGCACGTTCAGCTTACCAGAAGATAACTAGCTTTCGCTTGTACGTAGAGCTGATTTCCTATTTGACTGAGACAATTAGAATCCCTCTATTGTAAAATTTGATTGCCATTATAGGTCTGCAGACAGCTACGTTGTGTCAGACGTATATCACCCAATCATACATGTCACAAGAGACTGCAGTGTTTTCAAGGGTATGTCGGCACAAAATTTTTTTTTCGCGATATACCATCATCGCTACAAATACTAGTTAGGAAGTTTTTTTACTGTGAAGCTTACATCCGCTGCAGTGGAAGAAATTTAAGATTAAATTTCTGACCACTCCATTCCTGTTGGTAAATTGGTTGATTTGAGAAAAATGTACTTTGTAATGAAAGGCATATAGCCAAATAGTGTACGTTACAATCGTGTCTTGAAATTAACTTTATCTCAATGCAAATGAATATGTATGCTTTCTAATAGTTTTAAGCTGCATGCATACTATCATGTTTCGGAAAATCATCTTCCGTAAATTTACCTGGTTTGATACTTCCATCAGCGGATTTAAGAGAGAAAACGTACACAAATGTGTTTATTTATCTGCATTCGGATGAACCTTTCGTAAATAAAATGTTCTAATAATGACAGAGAATGGAGTTCAGTCATGCAAGGCATAGGCCCTAAGATATTTTAATCTCACAAAAGTACATTAAAATTTTAATATAATATAATATCTATATTTTAAAGGTTAGCATAGAATTCTGAAACTAGCTATTCTTCGTTCTTTTCTAAACAGCAAAATCCAAAAATTACGTAGTGTTTTAAAGTAATTTTATGTATTATATAAGCAAATTCCTGAAGCAAACTCAAATTAAATATTATTAACTCTACATATACGTCAATAATTAACATGCGTGTATTTTTTTTCATATTTAACAATCACATGTTATGGTTATTCTGTAAATATTTTGTATTTAACCTTGTAACTGTGTTTTATCAAATATAATTTATCGCCATTCCAGAGTAAGAAGTGGAAAAAAAACATACATTAATCAATTTCCTTCCCCCAGTGCTCAAAATATAAGTCCATCGCCACAAGCTGAAATGCAAATTACGCAATTATGGGAGGCACCATGACCGAATAACAGTTATGCATTTCAAATTAACGAATTTTTTAAGCGATGCCTACAAAACGTGTTTTCTGTAGTATTAATTGATAATTTCTGATAAATGTTCACCTTGCCAAGGTCTAAAGACTAAAGAGCTAAGTTTTGTGTTCCATGCGGCAATATTTGTGAAAGTTTTAGGAGTTCTTAAACTATGGAATATCTACGAAAGTGTCGCTTAGCAACCAGTATAGACTAAACAATCAGGCTGAATTTTGCTCTAGTTCTGTATTATTTTAGATCTTAGACATATGTAAGTGAATGAATGTATTGCAATAGGGTTTCCTCGAACTGCACAGTACAAAAATGGCTTACGCCCACTCTGCTACTCAAAATAATGCACTTCCGAATCTTTCGAACTTATTAGCGCAAGTAGTTATCCAATTTTCCCTAGTGCTTGTGCGAAACAATCCACCTCGTGTGTCCCGCCTTCTGGCAGGGTTACAGTGTGTATGAGAGAAGGCTGGGGTGAAGGTTGGGCTGGCTGCTCGACTAGCGAGATATGCCTTTCGTCCTCCGGCCCGAAGAATGGACGAGGTGAGGTGAGATGAGTGTGGAGCAGCAACGGAATGAGTGAGGCGGGGGAAACGGGAGTTCCCCGAGAAAGCCCGCCGGCCAGCGGAAACGTCTGCCACGTTTCCCTCGTGCGGAAAATCCGGGACCGAACCCGCTGTGGATCGAGCCCGGATCGCCTTGGTAGGAGGCGAGAGGGCTGACCCACTGACCCCTCGACCACCGCGGTCACTTGTTTGTGCTAACAAAACTTCTAAATTCTAATTTAGTTCGTTACAGATTTTATGTTAATTAAATTAATTAATCATCAACATTGAGATAATTTAAAATAGAAACATGGACATTAATAATACCTACCTTCCAAGATTGGCAAGAATCTCTGCATTAGTTTCCGAGTCATGAGTCAATGGCCTTATTAGTACTGAAGAGATGTCAAACAAAATTATGGGTAAAATAAGATGTGTATCGACAGTTAATAATTCATAGTTTTTTTATACCAAGTTGAATATGGAGATTTTGTATGCTATATAGTCGAAACATGTTCTAGCATTTGTTTTAAATTATTTTATTTTATTTGCTCTAATATAACCAAAAATGTGACAAAAATCTTTGTTTATTGAATTTTTCTATTCTCCAAAATGGCAGACCAAGATTATCGTACTGAATACAACGAATGTTAAACTTTCAAAATGTGTTGTGCTATATCTACAAAAAATGGTAGACGTGCCGCAAGAAAACCTACAGAATAAAATGCTTTCGTCATTTACTGTAGGAGCACAGAATTTGGTTTGAATTGGGTGAATATTTTCCGGATATATATATTTTTTTTTTACAAACGAAGCAACAAATAATACAATATTTAAAGTTTCAACACACAGCTATCATAACACAAATTTTAGTTTCAACCAGTCGAATACTTACTGAAATATGACTTAAAATATTTGTTTGTTCATATTATGCTGTCTTCCAAAATAGGGCACTTACAATGTTATACTCCAGTAAATTTAATGTTTATTGTTACATCCTAACCGGATCGCGTCCAATATAAACCATTCGGTACCGCCGCCATTGCTGCACTGCCAACAACAACCTGTCTACACAACATCCAGTGTGTCCAATCTAACATGATTCAAAATACCTTTACCATTCACATATACACACACTATAATACATAACACTTATGTAATGGACAGTCAAGATATTATTTTTGGTGTCATTGTCATTCGGTCAAATAGTTTCCTAGTTATGACATAGCGGCCTAAATTTTCAAGAGAACGAAGTTATGAAGCTAAGTTCCTGACGTGATAATAAATTATAGTCTAAATATTATATGGGATTGCCAAACATTGTTACGTGTACCGAAGTTTAAGAGTCTGTACAAGGATTCAAAAGATTTGGTGCTATATCAAATATCGGGAATCGTATAACCGAGTCAAAAAAAATTATATTTTGATAGTTATAATCTAAATACTGAATGCGGGAGAGTATATTACTGTCGGCCCTAGCACTTAAATAAACATTGCATGTTATATTTTCAGAACTAGTAAAACGATTAAACCAAAACTTTTATATATTGACTAGGGCAAATGATCGTATATACGCAATTTCGAGATATAACATGCCATATGTATTTAATAACGTATTTGAAAAATCACTTGACCGATTCTGAGCAAACTTGTTATTTTAACTGTTCATTATCCAAGATTTTATATCATCTAGGTTTATCGTTGTGGGTCAGCCATTTTTGGAAACTGTCACAACATGAATAAAATATGATTTCGAAAACAATTAGACCGAGTGTACATATATTTAATGTTTTAACAATTTATAAATGCTAGTTCAGATATTCAGTTGTGTATCTGTCAATAGATTTGTTGCGTGCCACTAAATCTTATGACCAGAAGCGTAAGCAGTTGTTGATGTATCATGCGCCTCCTTCGTGGAAATTTGTATTTCTCGGGTTCAATACTGATTGGTATTAATATCACCTATCACCCAAAACGTTGTTTACTTGTTGTAAGAAGTAACGTTGGTACAATTAGCAAAATATTGCACAATTACTAAACTTTACAATTTTTTTTTTCGTGACAAATGGGTTAAGAGAGCGTGGTATATATATAAACGCTAAAAACATTTGTTTTCTACTCATTTTTCGAAACCAATATGGACAGAATACTCAATGACAATCCCAGATAATGGTATTTGCCAACTTTAAGAGTAAATATTTATCCAGAATTACTTATCCGTTACACGTGAACTCTTGCGCCGCAGTTAAATGCACGAGGTTCCGGCGTCAGAGATTGTGCCTCAGAAGTTCGTAACACTGAAAACCATTTTGCTTAAAACGTTGGCTAAAACTATTGTCTAGGATTGCTATTATTTAATTTTCGCAAATTGGCTTCAAGAAACCTACAATTATATATTTTAGCGTTGAAATATGTACCACGCCCTCTTAAGAATAACATTTTAATAATGTTTTCATGTCCACGTGGTCGTTTATAGCTATTCAAATGCTTTTTTTTGTGAGGTTTAATTAAACAGTCTAAACTATAATTTCAACAATAATTGTTTAAGAGCCAAATTACGCTAACGCTTAGGGTACCATGGCAGGGCCGGTTTAACATGAGTAAACGGGGCAAATGCCCAGCGGCGCTTGCTGTAAGGGGGTGCTCGGACGCTTATTGAATTTATGCGTTACCTAACAAAAATATAACAAAACATAAGCCCAAATAGAACGGGGAGGGCGCAGTCAGTATTTGCCCTGGGGGCAGATTAAATATCGCCTCTTATGAGTGCAACGCAAAATGTACACCTGCGTTACGTCTGTTTGCGCTGTAGTGGTTCACTTGCTCTGCACTTGCGTTGCGCTGCGTAGGTGCAAATGGCAGGTGGCGATATTTAATCGGGGCCCTTGGCGACTTTTATCTTAAGGGCGCCGTCTACCCGCGCGTGAGAGGCTCAAAAGCGACGGAGCAGTAAGGTCGACCTTGAAGCGCGCAACAAATGCCGCGTCGCCTCAACGAGCCAAGCGCTGAACTAGCGTGCAAGCTTCCCGCTGAATCGTTTTTACTATGGGACTTTCAGCGACAACACTACCATTTTATCTTACGCGACGAAAGGGAAAGAGTCGCTCTACAGGTCTATAATATTCAGAATATCGTGAAAATGATTACTCTTACATAAAAATCAGCGTCAAAAGTCCCGATTCAGTCACTTTCATACTCAAAAAAATACTTGTTAGGAACGATAACAGTTAATGGCAATATTATAGACCTGTACTAAGATCCTTAAATGCTTTTCGTAGCCTAACCACGTGACAATATGTCGAAAGGTTTTCGAATGAAATCAGGATTGTTAAAGGTCCGCGCGCCTCTGCACGATTCTAGTAGACGGCACCCTTAAGACGATCCTGTATCAGGGGGATATGATATGTCTTTAACATTATCATCGCATCATAAACAGGGACGTGACGTACAAATGACGCGTCATTATTTGGCGACGGGCTATAATTCACTGATCTCTACTGTTCCGAACAAACCGCGTGATGCTGTTGTCTTCGCCGCACCTCCCTAACATTGTGCGTATGTCCGCTGTACAGGGTAGTGGACCTTATATCATTGTTTGGAGCGTCCTTCAGGCGTGCCACACAAACTGCCGGCAACAGAAGAAGTTTAGATGAGCACACAGTAAGTCAAACGTCGGATAATAACGCGGAATTGGCGGATCTCTAGCCATAAAACGGTAGGCTCGCCGCTGAAGTTCTCATGTAATCGAGCCACAACTGATAGAATGGACGCTAGTTCAGTGCCTAGCGAGTAGAGGCTATGACGCATCAGACGTGCGTGGTTGGATCGCCCTTAACATACCGAAGTATCTAGGCCTCGCACGCAGGAAACATATTTACTCCCACAGTGCGCTTTCAAAATGTTGCAGCGAGTTGCGATCATTCCGTTTTTTATTAACAAAAATGCTTAGTAAGCATTAAATATTGGCGTGTAGCCTACTTCAAAATACGTCCCTGAAAATTTAAAAGTTCAGGATTAGAGACGACCTGTTTCCATCCTCGGCTCCTTCCTGATTTCAGTTATCGAGGGTTTTCTGAAATCACTCCAGGCGAATGCTGGGATGTTTCCTTAAACAGGCCCTGGCCGACTTCTAACCCGTGACTAAGGTCTTGTGTTGTTCTGGAGCACGTAAAATAACAGGCAAATAAATAAGTAAAATAAATTACGGACGCCTCATAAGGGCTTAAAAACTGTTCTTTTTTTACACTGTCGTATTAGGAAAAATACCAATTGGATTTGAAAGCCACGCAAATAGAAACATACGTCATACTTCACACCATACTTCCCGACAAATTATAAAATGGACACAGCTTCAAGTCTCAGACGGGAAAGAGCATGAGCAAAGCACCGCACGCCAGTTAAGTGACTTCACATAGAGGTGATGCAATATGACACCCGCTAACCAGCGGTTATGTAACACACTCACACACGAATGCAGTTACCTAAAGGTGGCACCTGTCGGGAGGAGGCAGTATTATTGCGGGTAAGAGACCTATAGAAGTGTGGAAGAGATAAGAACGACTCAGCACGCATGCTATGCCTCTTGGCGCCAGTCACTGAGCTAGAGCGCAGTCTTATTGCAGATATCTCATCTTTGTGAGACATTCAGCGCTCATACTATAATTTTATCACGAAATAATAAAGATAAATTTGTACTGTACCCATCTATACATTTTATAAAATCCTCTATCAGAATGTTCATACCTAGAAAGAAAATACCGTAAAACGCCCATTCCTCACATGAATAAGCAGTATAGGGTAGTGGAGGATTTGAAAGGGCTATAAATGCATGTAACTTTATTTGAATGCTATTTCTAGGCCAACATATAGTTCACGTACGTTGAATAGCTTCCTAATAAACGTGTGCCTGCTGAAGGTCTGCACATCGCCCATCGACCTGGGCAGGCGACCGCATTAAGAGAGAAATGGTGCATAATTCAGCCCTTAAAATACATTCGAATAAAATCGTACGTTGCTCGAAGCCAGTTTAAAAAAAAAAACAGCAAACCTAGGTATAGGTGGTTCGGATTAAAGTGAGCACTTCTGAAACCCTAGTTACTTTTTTCCTTTCCGATAATTTATATTTTCCCATCGCTATGTAATACAAACAAACCAAACAAAATAATAATGAAAGTGTTTAGTTTGTAGGACCTCACTCAAATGTAAATGTCTCGGTTAACAACAAATAATATTTTTAATTTAATATTCTAAACAAGCCAGTCTTCAAGAGTGCACACTTTATTGTGAACCACTTATAGTAGTTTTTGCCAACTTTCTGAGAATAATATATCGCAGGCTTTCGCGGCCGTTGTCTGCATTTTCTTGGCTTGTGGGTGTGAGCCGCGTCTGAAGATTGTCTTGCGACGTTTCGGCAGCCGTTGCAGCTGCCATCATCAGGTAGTCGGAGTCGGAGACCAACTGAGAAAAATTTTTTCTCTAGTAACATATTTTCGAAGAACAGGCGCTGATATCTCGAACATTTAATTACGGCGCAAGAGATCATTGTTATCATCCTGGGTAAATGTTTGCTCATAAAGTTGGCAGATATCATTATCTAGGGTTGTTGTTCTGAACTTGTTCCAAGTTGACTTTCAAAAACGTATATGTTTCAGTTGATATTTTCAGCTTTTATGTATCGACCACAGAACGTTAGTGGTGTTTGTGACTGCTTGTCGCAGAAGAGGAGTCAGAGGAGGACCGAGTAGGGAGCGACGACGCGGTGGTGCAGCGACGCCTGCTGGGGGCAGAGGACACCGGAGATAAGGAAGACGTCTGCGGAGACAGTGGTGGAGCCTCTCCTGGCAAGAACCGCAAGCCACGACGTCGGAGGACAGCCTTCACGCACGCCCAGCTCGCCTACCTGGAGCGAAAGTTCCGCTGTCAGAAGTACCTGTCTGTCGCCGACCGCAGTGACGTGGCTGACGCCCTCAACTTGTCAGAGACCCAGGTCAAGACCTGGTACCAGAACCGCAGGTCAACCATCCATACATTGTCAATTGTAATTACGGAATATTCACTAACACTCCAGTGATTTTCACAGATTCGGAATGGACCAGTTTCAATTAACTGAACCAGTGGGAAATCATTAGCCAATTACAGAATATTTGGTGATTCATTTTAATATATTTGCACTATAAATCGTAATTAGTAAATAGTCACTGATTTACAAGAGGTTTTGAACAGTTTTAATTCATTTAAACTGCTCCATCCAGAATCTGTGAAAACCTCTGTAATATTAGTGAACATTCACTAATTCTGGTTTAGGGTGAATCTATCTACTTCGCTCTCTCTCCCCCACACAATTTATATATATACTTATCCCGAACTTTTTGTGCCCCCAGAGCCACCGAAAACCTCACTGTTCAGGATCGGTAGCTTTCTCCACATTGGATTATTTAATTTTTAGCTTGTTTGAAACTCTGAGAAAGGTAAATGTGAATTTTTTACTTTTGTGAAAGTTCTGCTCCCTTTGCGCTACAATATAGGAATGGCAATTAGGCGACAATTAGCCTAGCAATTTTTGACATTTTCAAATTTCTGGACTGATTATGGCAATTGTCATGCCTGCAATGTAGTGCAAGGAGAATAAAATGTCAAATATAAACGCAAATTTCACGTTTTTCCCTCCTAACCTTCTGAATTAAAATGGGAAATTAAACAATCTAACATAGTGAGTGATGCCAAGCCAAGGGAGACCAACACCCACTATTATATAATTATATAATTTCCGCTGTATGTTCTATACAAGAATATGTATCTAAATTATCCGCTTCATTTCAAATATAGTGCTGTAAGTATGAAACTGTCACACCTTCATTATCTTTTATTTAGTTTTTGACCAGTAACCTTCCACTGTAAGCAAGTTGGTAATTCCCTGCGAATGGACACAGATATAGCGTCTTTGAAAGATTCTTGCCATGATAATGAATGATTTAGTAAAAAAATATTGTGTATATGCGCCACTGCATCAGTGCTATGTGTTCTCAGAGAACCAAGAGTGAACCACGAAGAAAAATAAAGTAAAAACAAGCCGAATTGTCTACAGCCAACACACAGGGTAAACTGACCGTATGTCGTGATAAACCACTTTGCGTGCTTCACATAACTGGGAAGGATATTTACACGGAGTTCACTAGGTTACCAACAGAGAGCAGGTACGTGTAGTTTCGACAGTATGTGGCCAATGTATCAAATATAAGATCACAATTAAAATGTTGAACATATTTCTGTTACTGAAGTTCGTAGCTTTAGTATCACGAAGTAGCGTAGGTTTACCCTATATAAGTTATAAATAGAGACTGGAAGTTTTCGCGAAAATATTTTGGCCCACTTGTTTCAATGCCTTAGGTGCACACTTGCAGTTCTACTTCAAGGTCATTGGCTGTATGTATTTGTGCAGTGTTGTCTTTCATTTGACTGTGTCAACCAGAACAATGTTAACTGAGACATCACATGTATGTGACATGTGGATAGAACTCCAAGACTGACTACGAAGCAGAACTGCACGTGTGCACGTGAGGCACTCAATGTAAGTGGTGCAAAACTATATTCGCGAAAACTAACTGTCTCTAGCGAATTGTGTTACATCGCCGCAAATACAAATAAACAAAACATTAAAGTTCAAAACATAAATCATTAAGACATCTGAGTTTTCTTTATTTATATATATGATTTTACAATCAATTCTTCTCACATTTTCCTTCTGTTTTACTTGGTTCATTCTCGGCTTTCTGAGACCATATATGACTGCTAAGGCATATGATCACAATATTTTGCTAAATCACATGTATATTATAAGCAATAGTACTCAAACAATGACAACTGTATATATAAAATGAATAGATGTATGCCCTATGCCTTGTCAATACCTAGAACACAACAGGAAATCTATAACTCAAAGTAAATTTTCCATTTGTCAGAATAGCGGGTACTAATCTCTCTTACAAAATATCTTCACTCACTCTTCTTGTTTCCCAAGTCTGCCTTCAAGGCGGGGTTGGCCACAGCCGTAGATATTCTACCCTGGCCAGATGGGTTGAAGTTGGGGGTTCCCCACAACCACAGCTGTCAACTGCTGGCTTCCCTCTGATCACCTGGAATCAGATTCGTTTGCAATTTTCACAAGTGGTAAACATGGTAGATTGAAACAGAAAGCACACAGATTTCGCACCTTCGTAGATGTACAAATGGGTGCTGACACACGTGCTAAATAACCAAACCATGGCACCGACCACTATCACATAATATTTCGGTACACAGTATCACTGTACGTGACTCCGTATGTTACAATTTGGAATACAAACTACCTGGACATACTGTTGTATGTTCAATATTACGTTTACATCACAGTAGATAGATAATTCGTCATAAAAAGGGGGGGCAGCAATACTCATATAAATAAAGATTAAAAACACCACGAAGTCTCTATTCCAGAAACTGGAGTCTTCAGTTCATAAGCAAGAACTCAATATTATAAAGAACAGTGGTTCGCACGACGTGTACCGAAAACCGTTTCAGTGCTAGCAGTAATGCACGCCATAAAAGTGTTGTGTACCGATTTCAAATGTCTACGATTCGAGTTCGATTCCCGACGGGGTCGGTCCCGGGATTTTCGCATGTGGGAATCGTGCCGGACGAAGCCGCTGGCCGGCGGATTTTCTCGGGGATCTACCGTTTCCCCCGCCAATTCATTCCGGCGCAGCTCCACACTCACATGTCACCCCTCACCAGCGCTGAAGACCTCGTTGTTAAGCGCTGACCAAAATCTCTCACTCATTCAAATGTCTTCGTTTGACACGTGGGAACAACGGAGCGATACGAGCCATAGTACCAAGCTCGACAAGAATCATTTAGCCTGTATCCATCCACAGCGAGCTAAACCGGCGTACGAGGTTTTCGTTATACATTTGTTCTTATGGAACTCTAAGCGGTGACATAAAAATGTTATTTTTGGATAGTATTTATCAATGGCCAACGCACGCATCTCGTTTTCCACCTTAAAAACCCAGGTGGCATTTTCAAAGTTACAGCGGTCTTTAAAAAAAACCGTTTTAAGCAATTTTGAAAGGCACAAAAATCATATATCTAACAATCGTGCTGAATTTTTAAAATTATAGGAGTGGAGCTTCAAGTGTGTTTTCTGTTCGTAGTTAACAATATGAATAAGTTATGATCTTTAAACGATTCTTGCAATGGGTTCTTATTATAAATAGAAAGTTTTTTTGGACATACGCCATTGCTGGCGAATGTTGCCGTATTGCGGAAAAAACCACAACAAAAACAAAAAACTTGGGAATTTATTTTGCGTTGTTTTTTATTTCGTTTTTGTCCTTGTGTTGTCTTTTGGGATACGACTACATTCCTTTCAGGAAATATCTGTATGTTTTATGTTCTTGACTACGTCTTACTAACTTTCCTTCCTTTGTTGTTTTTTTATTGTGGTTTTTTCTGCAATACGGCAACATTCGCCCGCAATTGCGTATGTCCAGAAAAACTGTTCTATTTATGAATAAGTTAAACTGTTTCACGTAAAAAAAGAATGTGCGTGACACGCTGCAACACCGTCCATGCGCCAGCTACTCATGACTCATAGACGTGGTACATAACTAAACACTAAAAGCATTCATCTACAACTGTAGGTTTCTTGAAGCCAATTTGCGAAAATTAAGCAATAACAATCCTAGACAATAGTTTTAGCCAACGTTTTAAACAAAATTGTTTCCAGTGTTACGAACTTCTGAGGCACAATCTCTGACGCCGGAACCTCGTGCGTTTAACTGCGGCGCAAGAGATCACGCGTAACGAATTAATAATTTTGGATAAATATTTACTCATAAAGTTAGCAAATACCATTATCTAGGATTGTCATGGAGTAGTTGATCCATATTGGCTTCAAAAAGCGTAGAAATCAATTGATTTTTTCAGCGTTTATTTATCTGTCACGAACTCTTATGAAGAGGTCTAGGTACCGAGTGTAATTTTCCGAGTTTCATGCATGGAGACAGGGGTGCGACAAGGTTCAGCTTGCCACACTCGACAGATAAAGTCCAATGCATGCTTCTAGTGTCGTGTTTTGCGAATGCGGGTAACGTGTTTACAGTTACAACAGTCTAAAACCATCCGTTTTACTTCATTTGAGGGGCCCAAATATCTTGTTTCTGAAAACCAGGCTGCATTTTTTTTATTTAGAGAAACATATTTTGATCTGTATATTCGTTTTGTAGATAAACATATTAGTAATAAGTTTAGTAGTTTCAACACAATTCGTGTGCTACAAGCCTAATTAACACTCGCTAAACAACGGGTCAGGCAACTGAACGGCTTTCCTGACTTGCGTGTTGTCACCTCCTGGACACTGGGTCGCAACTTTGGTGCAGAAACAGTATTTTACGAAAACAGATAGGATTAAACAGCTACAACAGACGAATAAGTATTAATGCTATAGTTCAGGAATTCAGTGCACTTTCAGATGTGAGAATATGAGTGAAGAATAGAAACCACGACGTATTTGGTTACAGATTGAGAATGTCTTACACATTTACAAGCTGCTCTTCTTATTTCCGTGACGAACTACCCACATTTGTTTCCTTTCATCAATACCGGTTTCTGCTATCTTATGCCAATTCTTTTACTTACAAATCTACAAGGGGCGTTTAACTTCTATAATAATAATTTACTGTATATCACGTTATCGTCACAATATACTTCTACATCATCGTTTATAAGAAATCACTTTCCATAATTGTAACGTACTTGAAGATACGTGACGAATACAAAATATATTGCCTTCGACTAAAATGTATTAGTAATTTTTAATTTATTTTTAGTATTATAGTTTTTTCAATACAACAGAATTAGATTTTACATATCAAATAATAATATCGTAACAAATACCCGCGTCGCCAACTGCAATTAAAGAGACTAATAAATTATTCACTGTATAAAAACATACATTTTAAGGGGAAAAGTCTTGAACGACTACGAATGGTAACATATATTACTTGGTAACAGTTCTAACATCTTTATTAATTTTGGATCATGTGCGTCCACATTCAATTTTAAAACACATTTCTCCATCAACAGTATATTGTTTAAGTGTAGATTTATTTATAGTATTGTTAATATTTCTAGTATTGCATGTGATTTTCTATTACGTATATTAGAGTAAATGCATGTAAAGGCTTTACTATAAAATATTAATTTCACCCCTGTTATTTTTGTAGTTTATCAGCAAATCAATACACAATTGATACGAATTCGCCTAATTGTGTTGGTTTTAACATTGCTTTATTCACATACAACTAAAAAGTGATGATTATGCATGTTGAACATTCACTGTACATGTTATTTTTAATTAATGAATAGAACACAAGCGAATGCTTATTCCGAGAATTGAAGAAGGTCGTTAACATGAAGTGAGTGTTGGTTGGCAGGACCAAGTGGAAGAGACAGAACCAGCTGCGACTGGAGCAGCTACGTCAACAGGCGTCCGTGGAGAAGGAGCTGATGACTCACCACCACCACCATCATCACACCTCGCTGCCCAGTAGCCAACCAGAGGCCGGCTGCTGTCCGCCCTACCAACCGCAGGCCGCCGCCTGTAGCTTCCTTACAACCGCTGCTGCCATCTTCCGCAACGTATCTTACGTGCATGGCTGTCAACTGTAGCCTAGCGCCCCCGACTACGACGAAGACCTTTCTCCCACGTGATCTCTCATTGGAAGATTCCTTAACGAATGTGCGAGGATGACTTGTGTTTACAGGAGATAACTTGTCATAGGGGAAAAAAAACCTTGATACTTTCTGCTGTTGAGTGTAAGGGTAATCGGTTTTATAAACGAATAAATACGTAACCAAACTGATTTGTGATGTTCGAAACGAGTAAGAACTGAAGAAAACTATTTTTCATTGGACAGTTGCTGTGTGATTTTTGGACTCTAAGAACAAAGAGTTATCAAAACTCCAATAATACTTCAGCGAGTACGGTATATTTTTAACACGTGTTAGCTATTGGCGTCATAAAACTGCTAAGTACGCTTATAATCAAGTTTTGGTTTTGTGTACAGTTAATATACAACAATAAACAGTCCACGGCGCTCCCTCAAGTTAAGAACCACATGAGCAGATTATAAATATTCCATTCACACCTAGTTACGAATTTGAAACAATTTCTTCGTACGTATTCAGTGGGGCTTTTAAAATACAATTTAATTTTAAAATAATATTACGGAAATGTCATATATGGCAAATTTTTGCGGTATTTTGTCAAAGCAGGATGTAGCTGTATTTCAAAACATAATTTATTAATTTGACGCAGTCTATCAGAACATAATAAATAGTCCTCTCTCACATAAGTCTTGAAGGAATCGACTCACAGAACACACACGAGGCAAACATGCGTTACGCCAACATTGGCTCAGAAAGATAGTATTACTTACGTTCAGTTTTTTAAACAAACCTTGGGTTTTATACAAATAAAATTTTTACGTCAATTTAATATACTGTCTTGCATCAAAACTTGGTTAAAGGAAGTATGCTGTGATTTCAAACCACATGTAAGTATCCAGTTTGCTGACCTAGAATATAAATCACGTTATTTGAAAGTTGTGTTGGCAATATTGTCGTTCAGCTCTGGAGACTCTTAAATATGTTATATCAGCTGTGGCGGCACAGTGCATTGCTTGTCGTGTTGCTCGGTGACAAGGAGTACCTATGTAATATTCACGAAAATGTTTCAAGTGAACTCACGTATTATAAAGCACTCAACCTCACATTTATACTATACTTTAAAGATCAAGTGAATTTGCTCTGCAGCAGGTTAACAATTGTTCGGAAATCTTTAGAAAGTGAATATCTAAGGCCATACGAATAAAGTTGTTTATAATTGGGAACATAAATAGTATTTACATTTATAGAGAGTCAACGGAATGTCTGCTAATGCTACCCATTATATGTCACCTAAAAAGCGAGAAATTTCGTGTTTCACGATTTTGCAATACGCCGAGCATAAAGTATTTTTGTAGGATTTTTAATAGAAATAATATGTTCTGTAGGAACATTAATCAAAATAACACCTGCCACCATGCATTTTTACTGTCCCTATTATAACATAATTCTTTTAAGGATTCGCTTAAAATACTTTCTCTCAAGTCAGATGATAAAAGTGACTGAAAATGGCTTTGAAATCATTCTTCTCCTAACCGTAAGCAAATCATTATTTAATCTTGCAAAATTGAAATAGGTCTATGATTTAGTTAAACGCATCACCTCCTATAGTAAAAATACATCTAGTATTATAAGCCTACTAAACCTTTTATGATTGTGTTTTTAATCCACATTCTTCATAACATACTTGAATTTCGTACAGATTTCTCTCATGTTATTGGAAGAATACTCCATATTTATTTCCAATTTGTTTAGTTCGCCAGAGAGCTACATAAATGCGCTTGGATTTACAAAGATACAACGTGATTGTAACGTTGTATAATTCTCGAACACCAGCATTTTATTAAGCATGGCTGCGTGCCGTTTCCATTATCTCCTTAAAGTACGGAATCTGAAGAAAATAAAGGAACAATTCTACAGTAACAGGAGACGTTCGTACGTTAAGGACTTCATACAGAAGTGTTAGTAAAGGCAACTGTAAGTGATGATCTTGGCATGGGATAAGATGTTTTCAATCCAGCGGTTTGTTCGCTGTACATTTTTTTATGGAGAAGACAACTCTAGCGATGAACTGTCTTCCAACCAACGTCTGTAGTCAACACTTTAAATTACAATTAGTAGGTATTTTCTGATTATCACCGAATTTTCATGGAATCCCAATCGAACAGTCTGAATAAATTAAATTAGCAGAAACCCATAGGTAATCAGTAAAAACACGTGGATTCCGGTTCATAATGAATAACGAAGCAAATTGTGATTGCAGCAATACCCTCAATATAGGTGAACACAAACTTAATGAAAGTTATTAGTCGTGGAAGATTAAGTGATGTGAACCTTTGAGTGAAACATTCGGGTTTCTTATGACTGGATAACGTGTGGTAACTAAAATAAAAAAAAACGGACTGTCCCAAGCTATCCCTACTTTGCCCTACACAGACGACGATTTGAAAGTAAATATTTTGTAAGTACAGACTCTTGCGGTTTTGAAATGTTTGTGACATTAGCTAAGAAAGAAATTCTCCAAGTATGTAAAATATATTGCGGGTATCTGAAAGGAGACTTCAATTCATATCAGTGTATATGAATGTAATTTAACATGTACAAATAATGAGTAATGTTTGTACATTTGTAAAACACTTTAAAGCATGTGTTGTTACTGCAAGGGTTCTCAAGCGTGGATTTCTTTCCCGTGAGAATACTGTATTTGACTTGTTGATCGTAACGTCATAATTTTTACATGCCTGCTCATAAAACTTAGGTGAGTGTGAGTCACAAAGAAGAGGAAATGCGGTATCTATTCTAAAGTGGTTCGTATAAAGTTTTAGTTTACGTTTATTTTCAATAAATAAATACTTAACAACCCCTACGATTTTAACCTAAATAATGTATTTTATTTGCTACATTTAAAGAAATGTTTCTTTTACATAAAACCACATAAAATCATTATTTTTGTAAAACGTGACATTCCATTTGTTTCTATTTATGAGACTTTGTCGTTAACGAAAACTTTTTATTGTTACTAATATATTTAACTTGATAGTAAAAAAGTGATTTTCTTTCACAAAACAACAGAATGTCCCAATCTCATTATTTTTATTAAATGTGGCGGTCCATTTGTGAGAATATGCATTTAGTAAACAATGTATTCATCGCTGAATGCCACATATCGCTTAAACCTTGTTTTTATGTTGCTGCATATACTGAAACCATAAGTTAATAGCGATGTTATATAATGGCAATTAACTAGAATAATTTTGTGAAAGTTGTTGTTAATTTTCCAATCATCTATTTATGTTTATGTATGGAGAACATAAAAGGTTGTTGCGTGATTTGCATTTTAAACATAACTCCAATCCACTCAATAGTTCGTGTTTACAGAAAGTTAAAGTGGCCTGGAGTTGTGTACGAAAATCCGCTTTTTTTTAATACAAATTTTTCTAGCATTCGCTAGCTGAAATTAATTTCTTTATCGTAATTTAAGTAACTCAATCACAAAATTGAGCAACTGTTAATGTAGATCTAATTACCAAAGATTGTAATACTGAAATAATATTTTGGTATTTTGTGTATGTATTACTTTAAATGTTATGATGTGTTGTAAAGAAAAGAAGATTGCTTGTTTTCATCAACGTTACTTATTAACAAATTTAAATAAATACGTATTTTGTTACTTACGACCTTAGCTATGTATGGTAACAGTACTATTGTAAATAAAACAGAGATTGTCTTACATAAAACTATTATTCTTGTATAATAGTTTGTAGCTCTCTTTACCTTTTTAAGCCTAGGCTAAAAATTTCTGATGCTCACAAGTTAGTTATAAATATGGCCTACACGTTGTCATGTGCGTATTTACAGTTTGAACTTGAAATCGTTTCCATAAGCCCTTGACCTCTAACACTGCAGGCATGCGAATATATTAAGCCACGAGGTTTACCTGTGTAAGAGGATATTTCAGCTTACATCGTTCGACAGCAGGGTAAACAATTGTTCTAGGAGACTAAGTTCGCCAATTAACACGAAAAAAAAGTAAAATAAAAGTATACACAACCTAAACTACGAACAAGTGAAACTCATTACACTGTGTTTAAAAATTTCTAGTAAATAATCCCGATACGAAAATGTTATGCAACATAAATGAAATAACTGCTGCAGTTGTTATGTTTAGGAAAATACAGTATTCAAGACCGTAACAAATAATGCTGGCTGCTTTAAACTCCCGCCGTCTTCAAGTTCTGAATTACTGACAGAAGTTTAGACATAATCTGGTCACGAAACTGAGCCAACATACCTACTCCAGCTGATTACTTAGTAAAAAAACTTTAAATTCCTACACTCTCTTGGCTCGTTCTAGACGCGGTTTATCATCTTCAAGTCAGGCACGCTACCACGTTTTGTTATTGTTGAAACGATGGACGAGAAATAAATCAACGTAATTTACAATTTATCATTAGACACACTGGGGGGGGGGGGGCGTTTCTGGGTTCGATTCCCAGGTCTGGCTGGGTGTAAATTTGTGTTTGTCCATTTGGGTCTCAAAGATTGTCTTTATACACATTGTCTCACGAAACGTACTGGGGTCACCCAAATTAAGTCACATTAAAGGAGGGAATGTTTGGTGCAGTGATGATGCGGAAGCTTCCGCATCGCCGCTGCACCAAACATTTTTATAAAAATTAAAAATTAAAAAAAAAAATAGCTCAGACTCTGCCGACCCTTAGCTTGGTTGATTGAGTGACCGACTTAGATACGAGGGGATCTGTGTTCGATTCCCAGGTCTGACTGGGTGTAAAATTAGTTTTGTCCGCTCGAGTCATTTCAATTGTAAGAGGCAACAAAACTGTCACAATTGAGGGATTGTCTAATAATAAAGCTGTGAAGGGGGGATGTTTGACTCGTTGGCGATGTTGCGACCTCGCCAAGAAGCATAACATTTTAAAATTATATTAAAAAAGACGGTAAGGTCATCGATTCAGCAATAACTTTATTTGGGTTCGAATTCAGCTCACTCCAAATTTTTATTACTTTTTTATATATTACGTATCACAATAACGTAAAAAGAAATAAATGTTTATTTCCATAAATATAGTTTATAAGCATTAAACTAACTCAAAAATAAAGAAATAAGGTAACATCTATAATGAACCATTGATGAATAGAAAAATTTCCCCCCTGTAAATAGCAGTCAGTATTTAAGAAAACCACGTCTAGTGCACGGAATTGAATAACTTGATTTTCTTTGTTCCTAATGCTTAAAAATCTAAGGAATAATGGACGTACGATCAATAGGCACATTTTATAAACAGGCCTACTTAGTAAAAATATGCAAATGCAATTGTTATAAACTGTTATATACTGTTGATTTAAACACTGTCTTAAAGTTACGATACGTTTAACTAACATTCAGAAGTTTCGACTATGTTTTTATTTACAAACACTACAATATTTTTAAAATTAATTCCCGAAATAAAATTTTCACTAGTAAAGTAAAACGAATTTCGTTTATATTTATTACGTAAAGAACTCGTATTTAATCTGCGTTACGTCATGTTAAATAAAAGTTTCAGAAATAATTAAATGTATTCACGATATATTCACCTACGAATAATAAATAAATAAATAAATAAAGTTATAAACGGGATGTTTCGAAAACAGCTAACGTGCTATAAATACAGTGTTTAAGCTTTCAAATGTGTAAAAATATCTCCATTCTCATGCCATTGTAATAAAAAATTTAGCTAAACATATGAAAATAAATTACAGATTCGTAAACGTCTAATTAAAAAAACCGTTTGTACAACAGAAAATTTGCTCGCTGGTTCAGTGGCTTGTGCGTAGAGACAATAGGACATTTAATAGGCGTGCCAATGCCGCTCTTAACTTAATCTATTTTTTTTTCGGTCCTTTGTAAGGAAAATCTCAAGGTAAGTAACTAGATTTGAAAATTACAGTTTTATTTTTAAAGTAAACACACTTGTACACTAATCTGCGAATGGTATGTGCATATATCGAGAAAGTACAAGTTTAACTAATAAGACTACTTTCCTCAATTTGGTGCAAATTAACCAAAAAATTTCACATTGATCATGTAAATATAAACATACAAACATATGTCTTTGATTAGTCATGTGATTATATCTCTAACATAGTGAACCTACAACAATAGGAACTAATTAAACCAAAGTTTGAAAAGTTAAATTTTACATTTCCTTAGAGTCGGCCCAGTTGTTATAGGAAAAAAATAAATAAATTCGTTACATCAAATCTTGGAAAATAGAGGACGTTCATTATTATAAACGTTGAATCGTCAAATTACATTTAATACACAATTCCCTTGTTAGTTATGCGGGACAATTTTTTTATTTTAATGTGGCGGTAGCTTACAAAATTGTGTCGAAAATATGTCCTCAAATTTTTCTGTGAAGTGAATTGTAGTGGTAGTAATATTAACCTGAAAATAACCACAAAGTATGAGTTCTTAAAATGTAAAGCAAAATAATAAGTGCCAAAACAATTAAAGACCAAGTAGTTCATTTTATCAAAAGAAGAAAAATTTTGAAGTCAATTTTAACTGTAATCCATTTCACGTAATCATTGAAATTACATTTTCAATTTACTTTATCATAAATTTCTCACGCGGTACTAATAAAATCTATCCTGAATCATCCTGTGTTAAAAACGGAATATTGTATATTAAAAATACGTTAATATCAAACATATGTTCCGTGATTGGTGACTTTCAGATGCGTGGTTAGTGTAGATAACTCATGTGATCAAGAAAACATAGCTACTCACATTGCCAGTGTTTTGATAGGCTAATATAAACAACGTGTCACTTCAAAAAATTAGTTTTGCTTATCTTATGAAGAAAAAACATTTTAAATCACCGCCATTATGAAAATATGAACTAATTACATAAAAGTCAATTCAACTTAGACTACTGTAACATATTTTTATCAAGTTTGATTACGTTAGCTCCGTATGTTAGACTTTTTTTAATGTGGGGGAGAAATTGAGAAACATACAAACGGACGATGGAAAGTAGGCTTAAAAATTAAAGAAGGAAAGCCTTCGTGGTCCTGCATACGTGCGCAAGTTGTTATGGTGGCCGTTTTCCCAGGTGTGCCGAGATTCGGCCGTTACCAGACTATTCGAAAACTGCTGTACGCACATGAGTGATGTCTGCTTAGGAATATTATTCAATGATTACTGCACGTGTGCATACAAATTTCTGGTTCAAAAGTAATCATTAAAGCATATTGTAAAGCGGCCAAAATGGCAAAAATGTGGTTTTAGAGCTGCTTTTTGAGCACTGAAATCTTGGTACAGAATCTTCTATAGGGCACAGACGTGTACAACTCACCTTTATCGTCAAAATTACATCTATGTCTCGTAGAGGTGTGTTGTTGGCGAGAAGACCGAATGCCAGTTAGTTACTTGCGCCTAGAGGCTACGTGATGCGCGTATTTTCTTGATATTACAGCTTCCGCATTTCAAGGTCTCGAACGCGCAAAAGATGTCCACACAGATAGCAACTTCAAAAAAATTTAATTATTTTTTTACTTTGCACAAGAAATTGTAATTTTATTTTTAATACTTAAATTTCGAATATTATACTAGTTATTTTTCAATCTATATTACTGTATTTATGACAACTTATAGTTTGAAACAATTAAAAATACAATACAATAGATATATTTTTAATGTAAAAAATAAACGTATTTTCGTTACATAGCTGTTGAAAGTCACTGCTACTTGTTCTATAAAAAAGCACTGCTCAGCGTCGCCTTCATTTATTTACAACCGCACACGGGACGTCAAATAATAATCCGTGATTTATCCGATAACTTCTCAGGACGTTTAGGAATACGGGCGAGCGTTAGGCCTCAACCCTTGCTTTTCTGGATCCTGAGATGGTTGCACATATGTAGTACCGTTGTTTAGGAATACCGGCCTAGAAGTTGTATTGACCTCTTGATTTGAATTCTACCAGAAAATTTTGCCGGCATATCTTCGATGGTACTTATAAGTAGATTTATGGAACTAAGATTCCTGAGATGGGGAGTATTATTACATTGTAATATTGTATCGTGGAAGCAATATACTATAAAATTATCTAATTAACGTCACAAACTCACAAATCTGTAACATACATGCTGATGTTGTTAGTATATCGTAAGTGCGAAGTAAGTCACAGATCGTCTTGATGATCCTAAGGCCAACAAAAGATTACATAAAGAAACATCAATCCTCAAAAATTATGATTTTCGACTTACTCTTGTAACAGCGACGTGTTCCAAACTGAACCATTTTGGTAAATGTAGTACACCACTACGAGCGAATGTTGTTGAGTTGCAAAAAATCCACAAAAATTACAAAGAGGAAACCCAATATTATCTGTTGTCAAAACACTTGTAATGCACACGCAATCATGGAAAGGAATATTCAGTGTATTCATAAGAAAAACAGAATAAAAAGCAACAAAATCAGGATTGTAAAAAACTGCACCAACGCTTGGCGAAGACAACACAAACGACCATAAGCTGAAATGAATGTAAAGTCAGACGACACTACGGAGACAACATGGTCGAAAGTAGCAGGTTTCCTTCGACAACAGACGAGACGCTGAATCCTATCGGTTTGTATGACGTAGGCACCAACGCATAAACTATTTTTCCATATAGTTGTTTATTTTTATTTATTTAAAGTAGTTAATATTTAATCAAAATTATCCATTTTTTTAGTTCAATACTAATGGTTGTTAACTTTATTATTCTTGAAAATAAATAATGATTTTTCATTTTACTTTTTCCCTGCTTTACTTCTACAACAGACGTAATTATGTTCTGAAGTACGTTTACATTACCTATAGTTAAATTATGGAGTGTACGTAAAACTAATGTTTCCACTGATCCTTCAAATAATCAGAAGTGCAAGCAGGTAGAGTTGGAAAGATCAGAAATGTAACACTCAGACGATGTTTGCCTCCTTCTGAAGTAACAATAAAGTGGTGACCTAAAAATAGGCAGAACTTCTTGAAGGTGTATAGGACATATTTTGATTGTACACCTTCGTTTTCAGCTAGCCACACACGTATTTGACGAGACGAACCCCAAATGGAGGCCTTGTTAAGATTTTATAAACGTGTAGTAAGTCAACGTAAGTTGACTTTACAGTTCGTCTACAGCAAGGTCATTCGAGACGGTTACGCGTAACTTTACAAAATAACAGGAACTGGGAATGGTCATCTGTCATTACGTTTATTAAGGAACTATTACAGCATTCACCCAGAACCGAAATTAGGACGGCCGGAGACGGGACTCGAGTCCGAATGTCCCCGAATGCAGGAGTCGAGTCCTGCGTGTTACCGATGGTGCACAATCTCTTGCTCGGTATGAAGAAAGGAAAACTTAAAAGTTAAGAACAAAACATTTAAAAATAAACAGTTTCAATACAATGTATCTTAGGGTAAGCCTAACCTAAGGTGTAGTGGAACTAAAATATTTACGGCAAAATATGACATCCAGTTGTAACAACAGACCTAAGGTTATTATTTAAGTAAAAAGGCTATTAAAAAACATAACATCAATAAAATAGGACTGAACATTGTCACTATAAGATATGTCACGGTGTCTACTATAAATGAGGAAAATACTTAGAAGGAAACAGTTTTCTTTGAACTAACAATAATCGAACCCACTACTTTTCAAACGAAAGTGATGCACATAACGAGAAAGAAACGCGCGACTGGAAAAAAATTTAACTTAGAAAACATCTGACGGCAGACTCACGCAGTGCTGATTGTTGGCCTGGAAATGACGACCTCACAATACTGTTATACGGCTATGGAATCTGCTTTGAGTGTCCCCGTAACGGCTGTTCACTTTCGTTACTGCTCTGCGTGTCCATTCTGCGCAGGTCCTCTTCTTCTTGTCCCCATCTACTGTGACAATTAGTTTATATAAGTTTAGATTAGTTTGCGTTAGTTTAAATTAGCTCAGATTAGTTTAAAACACTGATAAATCATATGTTCTAATTCAAAGGTTTTGTTAGATTTGGTAACTACAATAAAATGTAATAAACCAGCGCTGCTCTGTGACTCGCTCCTGCGCAGAACGGTGCGCGCGCAGTTCAAACCAGCCAATAGGGATAGTGACTAGCAGAACCCACAACCTTACGTCTACACTGAGCCAAGGACGCACGAAGACTTTTGTTGAAAGAAGCAGGTTGTTACCTCGCCATTTTTACTTCGCAATTACGACCCTTTCCAGCTTGTTACAGTCTATTACAAGAACATGTGTTCTTTTATGACAAATTGTTATTTATTAATTTGAGGAGCGAACTTTCAAAACCAAACATCTCCACCTTACCCAGTTTTACTGGAAAGTGATGAAACTTATATGTTGGGACACTAACGGAAATAAAATATGACAGGTTCAATATTTTTCGTAGTTTCAAATTATCGCAGTTAATATGAAATATGAAAACATAATATTCCGTTCGTTATTAAAGATGATATCTAGTATCGAACAAATACTATACGGAAATATCTGGTTTTAAAAGTTAGTTAAGTTGCCACAGACAGGATTTTGTAGTTCTACATCATCAGTCCGTAGATAGCTGCTGTACTTCTCTTATTTGGAATGGATAATTTCAGTGGAGTAGTTATGCCTGGTTTTGAACGAAATACAAATTTCGCCTTATTTTCAAATAGAATATGTAACAATATTTATGAAATCTGATTACATATTCGTGTATAATTCACCAACGTTGTATAGAAAATATGTTCTAACTTACTATCGGGATTTTGTGGAGATGTTTGGTTTTGAAAGTTTGTTCCTCATTTAGTGAACGTACCGTAAAAACAATGTTCGACATATTTCTCGATAAGTATCCCATCACTGTCATATTTATTAGACACATTTCAGTAGACCTAGTGCGGATGCATGCATTACTTGTGAAGAACTAGGCATGAAATTAAGCAGTGTGCCGAATGAAAATGACAAACCAGGGGCGTCATTTCAGGTTTTTCTATGAAGGGGGGGGGGGGCAAGATTTTGTTTTCTGGCGACAGTGACCTTGTTACATCTTTTTTATTAATTAAGCATGTATTAATTAGATACTTTAATAATACAACTTCAGTTTGATGTCCTTAAGTTAGCATTATTTACATTTAAAAATACAAAAAATATATTTATACACATAACATTCTAAATCCAGTGGGGGGAGCATTTGCCCCTCCCCATAGCCCCAAATGACACCCCTGTGACAAACGTGTAGTGGCAGCAGATCTTCAATTTAATTAACGCCGAAGCGAAAAGCTTTACAAAGTATTGCAAGATTCGCCCAAATTAAGCCGCGAAAGAGAGTATAATTTTTCTCTAAGTTTCGACTGCATGAAGAATGTATGTTTACTTATAATACCAGTTCCCAGTTTAATTTATGTGCGCACTCTGAAAACCAATGTAGTGACATACATATACCATTATGGGAATGTATGGAGAAGTCTCAAACAGGCATGCAATATTCTCCTGCATTATTTCAACAGCTTTGTTCCATCAACTATTAAACATGTCTGGTTGTTTTGAGTTGGTTGACTAAGCGAAAACGAGAGTATCACGTTTGTCTGTTGTTTAATGGTACAGAGTAGGAGAAAGCGTTTTTCCACAAGTAGGCCGGTTATCACAGTCGTGCACACGCACGCTGTGCACGCTACGTCGACGTCGGGCGGAAGGAGAGCAAGTGTTTACACAGCCGGGCGTATGTTACGCGGAGAGCCAAGTCGATAGATGTTTTCCGAAGATAACTTTGTCGTTGGGTATTATTTACCTGAAAAAAAAAAAGAAACGAACAAGTAAAAACAGTTTCTGGATTCTTCCGATAAATCATAGCAGATGCCTTTATGGTGCTTTCGCTACACAATACAGTGATTTGCGTGAAAACGAAAACAAAAATTTTAATTATTTTCGTATGTATATTGTATCTTCTGATGAGCTCGTCTGTAAAACTGCATCCAGGTTACATTTGTGTAATGCCAAGAAGGTATATTTCTTACGGAGATATTTGTTGTAATTATAATTGAAGTAAATATTATCTTTCAGGACTGTGAATATTATGAGAGGGTAGACTCAGATGGATACGATTACTTGTAGCAGCGCGTGGTCCTGTGGGCATGGTCGCGTAAAGTAAATAAATATTAAGAGATTACAGTATTTTTGGTTACTCTCGTCATATGCAGATAGATGTACGTATACATAGGCTTACAAACACTTTCGTTTAGCAGACAGATTAATAGGTTACGCATTCATTAGTATGGCTAAGAAATTATGGGTGAAATATAATTGTTGTGTGGACGTGTACCTCGTAAGACAATTTATACGGATGCGCTGAGTCTGCTTGTGGATAACGTAAGTTGGTCTCTTGTTGCACACTAGGCGAGGGATTGCCTCAGATGTCACACTTAACGACTGCGGGGAGATCATATTTTTTAGAAACCACACATGGGAATGATGAGTTGTATGAATTATCTGAGGTAGTGAATTTAGGTACGGATTATACGTAAGAGAGGTGCCTGAGTTGAAAGGAGTTATGTTGGGAAGTGTTGATGTAAATTGTTTAGTATTTTAATACGTCTTATCATATTTAGCAGTTTCGCACGGAACTGCAATATTTGGTCAGCACTGAATGTGTGTAAAATTGTCAGTAGTGATGACAAAAATACACGCTTTTCGTCATTATCTCTTTGCTTTTCCGAAGCACCTTCATAATTCTTCCTCAAATGCAGTAATTTTTTGCATTTATTTTCTCAATCATTGAACTCGAGTTTGTGAAACATTTTATGTGGCCGTAATTTCAATGTCAAAGCTATGAGCGCTCTCTGCTTCCTCTAGTATAAATATGCGAAACTCTGGTTTTGCTAGTGTATCAAAATTTGTACATCCTCTAACCGTATATGCAGGAAGTAGACGAAATATTTGTTCTGCCGCAAAATGTGATGAGGCTGTATGAAAGGAAAAATCTAAGCTACTAGAAAAACTGTTTTTATTGCGAGTGACTGACTAGAGCCCGCTAATATATCGAATGCTCATTTGGAATTCTTAGTAACCAATGACGTTTATTTCATCACCCGCTTAATGTAAATGTTGCTTTAGCTGAATCAATTGACAAAACTTTGCTGCTAAATAACTTCGTTAAAGTTAGAGAAGGATGTAATTTTGAGGATACGTTTGCAGTGACTAGTTTTGAGGACAATGATATGCTTGTTCCGACACGTGACAGGACATGCAATTTCAATAAAGATATCTTTGGTAGATGTTTATTTAATAGCACTAGTGTTCCTTGACAGGATTCCAGAATTTCCTAAATATATCACTACGTTGAGAGTCATTCCCCCTCATTTAGAATTAAACACAACCATCAGATGTAGCCACTTAAATACAAAAAATCGAAATAGGCTCTTTCACAACTTGTATAATGAAATATTGCAGTACTTTGGGCCATGATTTCACAGAAATATATTTTAAATTGCAAAGGAATTAGCTACATTTATATTATACGGCCTCAACTCGTCCGTTGCGTATACGGGAAACGCATAGAAATTTTAGTGGGCCTACTAGCCCTTAAAAAGTGATTAAATGTAATATTCCATGTAAATACAGTAAATTGTGTTAGAATAGTCGTAGGGAGTCCGTTGAAATTGTATTGCATTTCGAATCATGTGTTTAATCTTACTCAATCGCAATAATTTGTTTCGTGCAATTTATATTCAATTTAGTTTAAACGGGCGAGAGGCGAAGTTTTTAAGATGAGTTTTTGAATTGTGTCACGGCCATTTAGCCCTTCACGCCGAGGGGAAGAGAAAAAGTTGTGAACACGAGAGGAACTGGCCCGAGAACTTGAATTGGTGTGGGAAGCAGAACTGTGGGGGCGATAAGTAGGTCAGCGCAGAGGCGTGGCTTCCCCGACCCCCTGCAGTGAAATTTAATATTAAATTTAATATAATTCATCATATAGGGCCAAGATTTTGTATATAAGCTCGAGTATACGTAAATGTCAACTTGTATTAATTTTGAAAAGAAATATTAAACCGATACGGAGGAAATGCAGGGGTTTAGATTTGTCAGTCGTCCACAGAACCTGCGATTGGTTCGGAGTAAAAGGGGGGAGTTTTTAGAGAAAGTGCCGCGAACACGTCGGTTAGGGTGTTTGAAGGGGACTCTTGCAGTGGCCGCCACGAAGTGTGGTTGTGCCCCGAGCCGCGGATGTTCGCGGAGGTCCGCGGATTGGTTTGGACTCACGTCGTGACCACCACGAGGTGTTGTAGTGCCTGGAGCCGCGGATATTTGCTGGAGTCTGCATTTGATTTAGATTTGCTGTCTTTGTGGCCGTCACTAGTGTGTTGATGTACCCACGGTGGCCGCGATCGCAGGCGTGATTGGGCGCGTCTATGTAGTAAGACATTTTATTTCTCGTCACCAAGGATGAACGCTCGTGGGACTGACAGACTAAATTCGGGATTTCTAAATTGTCCAAAAATAAAAGAAATGCCAGTGTAATTATTTATAATTAGCAGCACCTGCGATAAAGTAAAACTAGAACATTTATCAAACTTACGTAAATATTTCTCTCCAAATAACCGAGGAAGGTTACAGATTCATAAGCGCGGACGATCCGCTCGACTCTATAAGGTCTTCATATCAGTGTGCTAAGGGCGTACAGCATAGCATACGCGCGACTGTGTAACCGGCCTTAGGCTTGCATTATCTATTATGGTTAAAAGACGTTTGAAACGTTAAATCATAATTTACATGATAAAGTAAGTCTATTGAACTCATAACTCTAGTAGAAACGGAAATTTATCAACAAAAATAGTACAAAGTGATAACTAATAAGATTTTAACAAATAAAGGCCACATAATTATAAGAAAAATACTAATTTTGTGGAAACACATGCTAACGATAACTACTGTAGCTCAAAGGAACAGACAATTCCCTTTGTTGTGCACAGCAGTCTTTAATAATTAATTGTCATCGCAAAATCGTTTACTGAGGGATTGGACCAACCTACGAATACTTTTCGCAACTTCCGACCAGACCAGCTAACGAAAAGCTGCAAGTACGGTACAATATAAATGTAAAGTATTGTTTATATTGGAATTTTTCAAGTTTAATTATGATTTCTGTATGTTTCTTAACTTAAATAAAAGTGATACACTGTCAGTGTGCTCTTTGTGCTCTTTGTTAGTTACCGTAATTTAAAAAAACTCAATTCCTGGTGGTTTAGGCCTAAGATGATTGTAGTACATGCATATTAGTATAATATTCGTAGTTATAATAAAAATGATAATGCTAACTCTTCAGATTAACTCTTTACAACAAAAGACACATAAATAGCAATGTTCGACAGGACCACATAAGTTTTTAACGTAACTTTCTTAAGCGCTACACTGTTTGGACATTGCAAATACGCTATACATACACACACATACAGTACTCGGAAAGTCAACCTAAATGTTCAGGAGGCGAATACTTGAAAATGTTGCAATCATGTATTGTAACTAGTATTCCAGCTTAACTCTTGTAGCGAGATATCAGCCCTTTAAATTGAAGTTTTATATTCATATACATCGAAAAAGGCGTTACATATTATCACGATTTTTTAACATTGTTAAGTGCTATCCAGATCTTAACTTTAGCCAGAAGACAGTGATAAAACCGTCCGCCTGCTTACAAAAATACAATATCACGTGTCGGTGCAAAAGTTTATACAATTATAAAGCGATCACCCATATTTTACTATGTTTTTATCAACACGATTTCTGGTCTGTTTGATACTAATTTTGTTTGTTTAAAATAAAATCGATTGCATAATTTCACAAACATAAGATTAAGAAGTACAAAGTAATTATTTAAATAAAATTTTATAAACCATACTTAACTTCCCGATGTGCTTGAAACTTGAAACTTCAAACATAACTCAGAACTGCATGACAATGCAGTATTAACTTGTTTTCTTGTCTGTCTGTTTGTTAGTCTGTTCTGTATAAATTTTGTTTATAAAATCTCCATTGCCTAATTTCACATGTTATGTTAGGGTACGGTGAACTTGTGAATTGTATATTTGCACACTACGGGTAGCCAGAGAGAGAAGATCCCGTGCAATAAAACAAAGCAGGAAAAAATAATAATTTTAAATACAAAAATAAATATTATGCACTTTTAAAACAAATAAATTAATGAAATAATTTATCGCTTAAAAATAATTGTAAGATAAAAGTGAAAAACGTGGGGCGCATGCAATGAACTGATAATAGTAAGGAGTGTAGAGAGTAGCAGTTGTTAAGTAAACTCGCACAACAGTTCGTATCATTTGCAGTGCAATAAAATTGTTAGTTACGTAAGTGAACTATTCATGCATTAAGTGTCTATTTCATGCGCCCAACGTTTATAGTTTTAAATCTTACAAACATTTTTCATGAGATATTTTTTATACTTTTGAGTCTGTTTTAAAAACGTGGTGTATGCATATTTTTTTTAATTTAAATAATTATTTAAATTTGTAATTACGAAAGGTTTTTAAGGCTATGTAGAAAATCAGTGCACGACATTTTGCAATCCCTATGTTATCTGTAATCGAATGTTACTTATGACATACTAAACAGAATTGGTAACCAAATAATAACTATATGCATGTACATATCAGGGGCGTCGCGTGGAGTGTTCCAAGGTGTGCGGTGACCAGCAGTGACTATACACAACACTGAGTTGTCTGAGGAACCATCTGACTTGAATGGTCAGGAACACTCCACAGCCAGTAGCGTACAAGAGGCAAGGTACGAATTATCCTGCTATAATACATACACCTTGGTCTCTGCAACAACACAGCTGCTCAAAGCGTATAATCGCTGCTAATACCGCACGCCTTAGAGCACAGCCACGCTATGCCACTGGACTATAGTAGTGTAGTATAGTTCCTTCTATTGCAGGAGCCTAGGAGCGGGATCGGGGGATCTGTTCAGCATGTGTCTCGTAATTATTTGTGTACGGTCTACCCACCATCTTGGTTAATGTCCGTTGTCTTGATACCTAGCTACCCTCATTGGCTCCACCTTCTATCTTGTTTTTTTTTTTAATTAGTTTTATTGTTGTCCTC
>PNEQ01041104.1:0-74772 GCA_003012365.1 Medauroidea extradentata
AACTTTTCATTTTCTTAATAACTACACTTTGAGATTTTAATTAAACATGATAAAATTAAATGTTGTGGAAGCGGTAATGTTTCGTATTGTTTGAACAATCATTTCACTAATCATTCTAATAAAATACAGATTTCTCTTGTCTAATTTCATACGTTCTATTTACACTCATTACATGTGCAAAGCTAATGCTAGTGTTGATTTATACGCTAGATACCCACCCCCCCATTAATGTTAACGTACAGATCATTTCTGATTACGTTATACGTTACAAAAAAATTGTAATATGGACCCTATACCGACTTTTCAGCGTATTGGTTAAATAACACATATTGCAGTATTACAACATCTAAGTTTCGCACGAGAAGAGTAATAATTATAAGGAAATATTTAAAAACATTTGTCGCTATAAAATGTATTTCTTAGACAAATTACTAACATTTACTAAACATGCGAAATCGAAAAAAAAAATTATCTACATTATGGACAGCTTTGGCAGACGGGCGGGATATATTTAATTAAAAGCACATTCCAAAAATGGAGTTTTAACACTGGCGAATGAAAACTATTCAAGTGACTACCGATATTAATTTTTTTATTTTCAGCGATTTTATTTTAGTTGCTGTTTGTTTCATTTTAAATGAGTTAAAAGTATATCAAGTTAATCTATGACAATATATATATATATATATATATATATATATATATATATATATATATATATATATAACTCATTCAAAAGTGTGCTTTCAGTTTATCCGTAAGCAAATAATATTTGGCGTAATGATGTCCTGAAAATTGACTTTTAAAATGTAATTTCTGGAAATAAAGTCAAAAGATATTTTGTCTTCCAGTTTGTTTGCACGATCGAGGGTCGTTATTTATCAGCGAAGGGTGTGTATTTTGGAAAATAAGTTCTAAAGCCAATTTTCAGGGTAGCATTGTTCCTACTAATTTATGGAGGAAGAAAACACATATTTGACTTGAGTAGTCCATTTTCAAAATTACTAATCTGCATATTTGAGAGAAAATGAGTTAGCGGTGGCATTCGTCATATAAGACCTATATATACACTGTGTCAAAATTTTGTAAACATAGATGATCATTTGCTATTAGAGATTGGGTGGTGAAATATCTACTTGGTTACAAGACTGATCATGTACATGGCTCATTCGGTTTTAAAACTAATCTTATACAGTACTGACGTTTGTTTTCAAAAGTGATCATATACAACGTTCTAGCATTAACAACCAATATACTCATCAAATATAATGGAAAATACTTCTTGTGAGTAAAATTCCGTGAGGTCATTTTAAGGCAGCGGTTGGTAATGTTGACGTGTTCGAATGCTTTCCCATCATTGTCTACTGTAAACAGTCTTGATTATACAAATTAAATGGATGCAGAAGAAGAATTACGTCAATATTCATCTGGTATACGACCTGCAGAGCACAGGAGACGGAGAACAAAACAACGAGACCTCAAACAGAGGCTGAGCAATATAAAATGGCGAATAAGGTAAGGTGTTTTACATTATTTGTGCATGCAATAGTGATACCCTAACTTCACATTTGCTAACTGTGGGAAAATGGCACACAGTGATGATGGAATGATTGTAGGTGTTTACTGTTTCAAATTTACTATTTCTTATTTGATATATTAATTTACGTTGAAAGTTTTATTTCAGACACTCCTAGAGCTTTCTTCCGAAATGTACAACGTGTGAATTTTAATATTCTGTCATTCTACGAGGATGCTTTTGGAATTGATGTTAATTTCACTGATTAAATTATTTTTTGAAGTAATTGCTGTGTTTAAATAATTTTGTTGTAAAATATTTCGTATTCAAGATTCATCAAGATTGTGCTTTGATATTTCAGCATAAGGCTGTCAAAGTGTATGATGTTTCACACAGTACATCTCCCATATTGTTGATAATAAGTTCGCTGTTTAATTTGTATAACGCGATCGTGAATTGTTTTTTAACAAGTTGTGTTAACTGTTTCCCATTTAAAATTTGTAACGGTTAACAATAATAAATGCTATTTCGGCGTGTCCTTGGTGTTTGTCAAACTGTATCGAAACTTATCTACTGACATAATACTGTTACGAAACTCATCATATGCATTTATATTTTACAATTTTAAGCTATTTCCACATCTTTAAACAAGCTGAGAGTTATACGACAGTTATTTGGGACTACAAGGAATGATACTACACTAAAATTTCTACCATATCATGGTTGGTACACCGTTAATTAGTTTTTGGCTTCTCCTGTAAAATCATTAAAATGTCAGATGATCACTTTTGCAACTGGACTACTCAATTACTTTTCCATAGGATAACATGCAAAATTAACACACTCCGTCTCTGATACTCAGTATATATTATATACATACACAAGAACACACACATATATAATATATATACACACACGCACACACGCTAAAAACTAAATGGTTCAGCATCAGTAGCTCAATCTTCACTTTTTTTTTAATAATGAAAATCGATTTTCATGACTTAAAATTTGCGGAAAACGGTTTGTTCGAAGTACAAAAGCGAGAATTATTTACTACCTCCACTTCTGTTGCCACAGTATTACTTTTCTTTTTTTTTTGCTACACATCTTTCAGAATTCGCTACAACGCTTACAGCAGAAACAATGCAAACGTGTTCTCTTCTATTCACTACTTACATATTAGTGCAAGATTTTCTGTACCAGTTTTCTCGGGCTCATTCTGTTAATGCAGTAATTCAAATTAGCCGCTCTAGCAACCCCATTAGTTCTGAGTTAATGCAGTTTACCCTCATCTCATGCGGTGCAGAGGACGCTTCGAGCATCAATTATCGTTCACTGCGTGCTCGTGTATGCTTCTCCACTTCCCGTCCTTCCCTCAAGCCCTCCGTGTGCAAATGACCCTTGGTGGTTCAAGATACACTATTCTGCCAGTGAATACTTCCTTTCTGTAGAGAACTACTCTCACATCTTAGGAAATATACAACAATGTCTTATAGTACTTGTTACACCTTGCCTCACAAACATTACACCCTATTTAGGATGCATTCACAAACATATACAAGTACATAAATGTATATTTAAAATTTCTTTAGGTTATTTCAGTACCAACTGCTCGGGAAAAAAAGCGTTTTCATATAAGTAAAACTATAATATTGTAAACGCTATAAGCTAATTTTAAGTTTATCTGCAAAACCCTTTTTTTTGTACACATACAAACATATAATTTGCTGAAATCGTAATGGGTCTTTAAAACATTTAATTACGCGGAAAATGTTGTTTCATCCAGCGTAAGAAGGGCTGAGTAGTACATTTTTCTCTTGAATGTGTAATATATTTGTTTGGGTTAATGTATTGCGTTAAAGCAGCAGTAATTAAATTAGTTATGCATTTAGTTCGCTTCACCAAAACGCCAAAGGGTATAATTATTTTAAGTAAAGTAATTTATCTCCAAGTTCTCAAGAAAAGCATTTACGTATGTTACATGTTCTCGAAAACTAAACAGTGTACTGAAACGTAATTAAAATTTTAATTAAGTAAGTATATTTTTATATTTGTATGGTTTTGACTTTTTAATTGGGTTTCATTAAATTGTGAAAAATAAATTAGTTCAACTATAATCGACGAATTCATATACATTTTCTGTACAATTTATGAGAGCGACTGAAAAACTATAGAAATGAAGTTTATAGCTAGACAGCTGTCTACATTTCACTTTATGATATATTTTAAAGCTTTATTGTTTAAAACCAGTATATAAGACGCGCTATGGTGTCTGGTAACACGAGGCATACGCACGACTCTATGTTCACTGCCCGGAATTTACAATTAGGTACCTGCTTTCGACGCAAGGTGTTCAACTGGCTCCAGAGGTCCCATTTATAAAACTGACATATTAAGTTATATAACGTACTGTTATGATAAAATAATGACCGACAAATGCAGTTGTTGATCAATGACGAATAGCAAGAATGGCACACGCTAAAAATGTTTAAAGGAAAATATATACAGTTATATATCTAAAACGGTGTGCGGTATTGTCAGTAATTTATAATATCATATTCCAAAGTCGTTAACATGAAATCCAACTATTTTGTGAAATGTGGTGTTCCACACACGTTTTCTGTGAAAAGAAATGTTACAAGAAACAAGCCCGTTTTTGACATGTAGCAAGATAAAAGTCTATATTGTCTAACTTTTGCCCTTTTTGAGAGAATAATGGATTTTTATTTTACAGAGAAGTGTTGCTGCCTGCTAAGTAGCCCATCAATAACAGCTGTTTGGGCGCCAGTTTTCTGCAGTTGTGCATGCGTGCATATGTGTGTTATTACTCGCTTCCCACCAAGTTTATCTGGGTGCGATTGCCGGGAGAGGAAGGGTCAATGCCTGGATTTTTGCATGTGGGAATAGCGCAGGACGATGCAGCAGTTCGACAAGATTTTTACGGTGCCACTTTACTTTAGGGCCTCATTCACCCTCCTAGGAAAGCAGACCCCTGCGGACGCCCAGCTGCAAGTCTGCATTTCGGGGTGATATACCGTTGCCTGACTTTACACTCCTTGTTCGGTATTTACTCAACACATTAGTAAATTGTACAAATAACAATTACGAAACATATTGGTTTGGACATACGCAGGCATACGCAACATTATGTTATATTTCAAATTGTAATATTTCCATAAAAATTTTGCTTTCTCACTGTTACACGTAAGTAAATCCGACAACAATTGGTCATGTTTACATTAATAGGGAAACATAAAACAAACATGCAATACTAAAAGAGCAAAAAAGTGCATTCAACCAACTTCGCTGCAGTAATTACTTTCACGTATGAGAATGTGGGGTACCATTTCGTAAAAAGTTGTTTTTAGCTTGATCTATGACACAAGCTGTCATAATACTCGTTAACATAGATGCCTGTTTGGTTGGTCGGCTGTTGCAGCCTTAATGAAGCCGCACGAAAAAGTGCATTGGATACAGGTCAGTAGACCATGCTGGCCAGGCAACAGGCTCACATCTGCCAATCTACCGCGCTGGAAGTTCTGTACTGAGGTTATTATGCACTGCTCTAGGGAAATGTAGAGAGTAGCAATCCTGTTTAATCCACATGTGATGTCCAACCATGAGTGACACATCCTTAGGAAAGCAGGCCGTGTGAACTGATGGAATTGGTATTGGATGTTCCCAATCAATAGAAGCACTATCAAACACGGCTCAACGAGATGATCACTAACAATGCTCACTCAGGTTTACACAAGAAATAATCTGTGAGGGATGTCTGTGATAGTGGGTCAATGAAGATATGTTTCGTTGCACAGGTGACCATTCCTGAGGTTAAATTAACCGTCTAGTGTGATTGTCGCGTCCTCAGTAAACCATTCAACGAAATTACGAATTATATCTTAAAGTTTTGTTGTAGAAAAAAGCAATAACTCATTACGGTGGTCGAAGTCGCTAATTTATGTGTAGTTATTATGAAAAGTAAAATATCTAAAGTTTTATATGCTATCGTGTCTGCGAAATATGCCACATAGTTATGTGTGTTTATATATATATATATATATATATATATATATATATATATATATATATATATATGCAGCGTGGACCAGAATTAATGTGTACCAAACTTCGAGACGGTAACGTTTATGTAAAATAAAGTGGGGTTACACAGACCTATTGTCTGGCGAATATTAAGAGAGCTTCACGACGTTTAAAACAAAATTTTGAAAATTTATAAATATTTTTTTTTCTAACTACTAACAAGTATAAGAGATAGAGCCACCAAAATCAGCATAGAGCTCTAAGAATCGGAGAAACTTAATCTTTGAAAAATGTGGTTGACGCAACATTTCCCTTCACTGCGTATGTAGGAGTTACTCAACCTATATGTGCAAGTAACTTTGAAACACTAAGCGGTAGTTAAATATTAGACATACATCATTGCTTATCGCGCAAAATTAGGGGGAAAAGTACCTCTTGGGTTAATTCACTTCGATGAACCGTTTTCGGGAAGACAGGAATGAAAATACGAAGACGCAGAGTAACCCCACAGAGGTGGGCAATACAACAACATTCTGAGCCATGCTAATTGCAGTATTGAATAGTTAAATTAAGTGCAGTAGTGAGAGGAACAGCCACATGCACCCTACGAGCAAACAAGTGCGCCACGGTGTCAACATGTGTGCTGGCATTGTCAACAATCATTTGTTGGGACCTTATTTGCTACTTAACCGCCTCAGCTGAGTCCGTTACCTAACTTTCCTGCTGGAATTGCTGGAGGAAGTACCGTTGGCAATTCGCGACACCATGTGGTTTCGGCACGATGGGGCACCAGAGCATTTTTCTGCTGCCGTATGCTGACATCTTAACACCATGTTTGCAGGTCGCTGGATAGGCAGAGGAGGCTCACCCATTGGCCGGGTCGATATCCATACCTGACTCCATTGGATTTTTATGGGGTAATGTCAACTCCCTGATTTACGTGACGCATGTGACTAGCCAGGAAAATCTCTTGGCTCGTGGGATAACCAAATTTGAATGTGTACGTGCCTTATCAAACATTTATGTACGAGTCCAGGCCAACCTGATCCGCCTTTGCCAGCTGTGTGTTAGTAGGTGGACGGCAATTCAAAAACGTATTGTAAATGCGTATTGATGTTAATAAATACATGTGTAGTACTTGCAAATGCATTGTTTCTATTAGTGCTGTGTTCCTTATTCTGTACACGTAATCTATCTCATCTAACCATTAAGCCAGTAGTTGGTGTCGGCAGTTACCGCTAGCCAGCGTGTTTGCATTCCGCCACTGTTCCATTTCTACCTTATTTCAACTTCATCATCTCTCAAGAGGCTCATGTAGCGAATGTAATTTCCCACGTGTGAGGCGCAAAAACCGGTGGGTGATTAGGCCGACTTTGCTACACTTAACGTACTAATTGGCGCGTAGTATTCTTTCTAGTATTAATTTTTCTGTACCGCTTCAAGTAGTGACTTTACACTTTTATTTGTAGGTAGTGTTAAAATATCTCATCATTTATGTTTACGTAGGCTATTTGCGTGTCTTTGTTCTTAAGAAATCTAGTGGTACTTTTTTCTGACGTTATAACAAAAGAATGCGGTTTTTAGCTTCTATGTCGTGTCCCAAAATCATCATTCTAATAAAAATTATGTGTCCTTAAACGCTATTATTTCAAGTGTAAGATATTTTTGTAGATTCACGGGTTGAGAATATATATAGCATTTTCGCGTAAAAATAAAATGAAATAGCTTGGCACCCTACAGCATCGTTCAATCAACACATGTTAGTTGTCAGTACCTCACCCAAATCTCGCTACTGTACACAATTTAACCATTCAATGCTGCAATTAGCATGTCTCAGATCCCGTTGAATTGCCTACCACTGCGGGGTTACTCTGCGCTTTCGTATTTTGATTCGCATTTTCTTGAAAACGGTTTACCGGAGTGAATAAATACAAGAGGTACTTTCACCTTAATTGGACGAGATAAGCAATAATATGCGTATAATTTTTAATACCGCATACAATTTAAACGTTACTTACACAAATAGATTCAATAACCCCTACATAAGCAGTGAAGAGGAACGTTGCGTCAACCACAATATCACAGATTCATTTGCTCCGAGTCTTAGAGTTCTATGCCAATTTTCGCGGCTCCTTCTCTTATGCTTCCTAGTACTTTTTTTTTAATTCATTTCTAAATTTTGGTTTCAAAGATCTGTAGCTCCCTTAATATTAACCAGACAATAGTGTTGGTCTGTGTAACCCCACTTTATTTTACACAAACAATCCCGTCCTGGAGTTTGGCACATGAATTTTGGTCCACGCTATCTATCTATCTATATATATATACAGAGTTCCTGCACTACAGATGCAAATTGTGAGATTGTGAATCCTTATAAAAAATTTAGCATAGTTACATAAAGCAATATTTGCTTACGCTAATTTTAAGGGAGAGAAACGCGATTTAAAATTTTTTTTAAGCATAGGATACCACGTGGAGATAAATTACAATTCTGCGCACAATGATTAGTGTTATCGAGATCTTTAACCTGTGAATAAAACACACGTTAAAACTCTCAACTTCATGAAAATAAACAGAGGTAGCCACCCTCTTACTAACCACAACGTTTGTGTTGGGTTTCGTAAACATTTAATGTGGTTTTTCTGTACAGTACATCCTAAGTAACAAAAAAGGTCGACTTGTTGCAAGTCGCTAGAACGCTTCGTTTACGAGAGAAAAAGATCATACAAGTAGTCAGTGCCTGCGATACACTGCATGTGAGGTGAGCACTACAATCTGTACTAAGCGATTTATAGCATCGTAGGCTATCTAACTTCGGTTGCTTGTTAATAAATTCACACCTGAAATACGGCAGAGATGAAGGTATGTGCTGGGCTAGGTGTGTATGGAGCTGTAGTATTTAAGTCTTATTTATTGAGGTTTCCTTGACTTAAATTCGAGACACGATTTTAAATAACTGCAGCATAAGGTGCATTTTTCTAATTACAAAATGTATTTGCAAGCATTCTGTGTGTATTCCATTGAGAGTGTAACAGTTGTTGCCTACATGCCAGGTATTGTTGCCACAATACACAAAACCTTAATGGAACACTTTAATGGTAAACTGTTGATGATTGTGTGTGTTTGAATTATTTCTTTGAAAATAATAAAAAATACCCCAGCGAATGCTGGAATGGATCTTTAACAAAGACCACGGCCGATCCCTTTCCAGTTTCCTAATATCTCTAATGAATTTGGTTGTCAACGAAACATTCAGCTCCACAAAAAAATCACCAGTTACAATAAAATGCACTGTGGCATTCCCCAAAAACGTCAATTAATTTACGAAAGGCACCTAGCTCCACTTATGGAAACTCACATATTTATGAGACTTTATTAGGATGCAGGCACAATAATGCGTACAGTTATTCTTAGTTTTTTCTCGCAGATTTACGTATGTTTAATTAATGAAAATAAAGTATGAAAAACTGTGTTACGAAATAATGTTTCCGTTCATTAAACAGGCATTTCCATAAAATTTTCCCGAAATTAACGGAAATTTTTAACAATGTGTTACTACAGCAAAACAGGGGAAATTACAGAACTAAAGGAATGATCTGAGAGCAAACTTAGAAAACCTGGACATATATTTTTAGTACTGTACCCTACACTACTCTGTTTACTCAGTTGGTACAGATACCGAAGTAGACATGAGACAAACACAAACTCAGAAAAAGTAGTAAGAACAGGCGCCAGTTGGAGAAACAATTTACCCTACAAAATAAAAGTACTAACTACAAAAGATTGCTGTTTATTAATTCGTTTGAAAACAGAAAGTTGTAAAACAGCTAGGCAACCATATTTAATGCAGTTAAGTCGAATTGTCTTTAAGTTGCTTTCTGGAGCAAAGTGCTTGTAATTAGCTCAGGGCTTTAGGACTTGTGACGAGGGATACCAAATAAATATTCAGATACTTATTATCAGTAAATGTTTAAAAGTAATTTATAATTAATGAGCAGTAACTAGATAGTTAAAATAGTACTAGTTACCATATTACTTATTGTAGTCAACTGATAAATACAATTCTTTTGGATGGCTATGGTCAGGAGGCTGGTACTAGATAGGTGCTTACATATCTTATTTTTAGTGAGTCCCAATATCAACGCCAACCGCAAACATTTACAACTAGATCAACAGTTTTATTTGACAATATAGTTTTGTGTCGAAGTTTATTACCTTTCGGGACCTCAAACATGATATGGTTTCCTAACAGATCAATTTGTAATTTGAGCATTTAAAAATTATTTTGAAAAGACGTATTAGGTTAAGAATATTATAAGAGACATCTGAAATGTTAGGTAGACCAAAATGGGGAGCATGGCTTGGCTGGTGTAGGAAACGAACGTCGTGATTTTATTAATTTTCGAATGCATAAATAATTGTGTGTATGTGTATATTATGTTTTTAACTACTTACAAAGTTGTGATAAATGTGTTTGGTACAGTTCATGTTATTTATTTCCACGTTTTATTTACTTTGAATTCGTTTGTAAGAACTTTGGTGATTGTGGTTAACTACGAAACACTTTTAATATGTGTGGGATGTGACAGAGGTTATCCTAACTGTATTTTGATGTGAACGAATTTTATTTACGTAATTACCTAAATAACTTTCTCACCACTTTGTAACATTTCCCTGTGTTGTTACAAACGGTGAAATAATTCACCAAATTTTATCGCAACGTTATTTTAAGTCTTGCTTCCGTCAGTCGACCGTGAATGCATTAAAATTAAAGCCAAAATAAAAAAACTCAGATTTATAAGATAATTTTAACTGCCTTCATTTTTGTAATAAAGTACATAAATAACTACGTTATTATACGTCGATGCCACCACAAACAACCATAATCGTGAAATACTTTCTGAGGGGGTCACTTTCTCTTTCTACGTTACTATAATTTCGGTGACATGTATATGGCAATAAGAGAAACTGATCGCATCTACAGCCCTCGGGATCATCTTAGACAACGGTCGTAGAGGATCAGGTCTGGACACTCGCCTATCTATCAATGTATTTTGACCCCCTTGTTGTTTGGCTGTAGTTCGCCAAGTTACCGAGAATATTGTGTTTTATTGGCGCTTCAGTTAGGGCGGTCGGACCCAAACTTCGCCCACTTTTTTCCATTGTTAAATTTATAAAATAAATAAAGATTGCTGGAGCCTTTTCTTAAATTTGTGAGCGAGGGAAGTATTTCATAAATCGATGAAGAAAATACGTTTTGATAAATTGTTTACCTTAGTAGAAAGGAAGTGGGCGGAGTTTGAGCACGACCGTCCTAACTGAAGCGCCAATAAAACACAATATTCTCGGTAACTTGGTGAACTACAGCCAAACAACAAGGAGGTCAAGTTTCCAGGCGAGTGTCCAGACATGTTCTTCTACGGCAGTGTCTTAGACTATACCTTCTTTCAGCAAGCGGGACAAATAACACACAGTGTAGTTAACGTGCAACGATTATAGCACGGAATGAAGGAAATGGTAGCCCACAATTTTCAAGAAATCTGTTCTCTCATCTGATTCATTGAGACGACGCATTCCAAAGAGGGACGAGAAATTGGTATTTGCAGAGTCACAGTTATGCGAGTTTTACTGTGACAGAACAAACAGGGCCCTGCACATACGAGACTTTACAGACTGACTGATTTAACAACACTTCAACATACATGAAAATATCAGTGGTCATCATGCCAAGCAATACGAACAAAGCATAGAAGGTACGTATACAGATAATGGCAATACAATTGAATACTCGTGAGCCTTGCTGAAGGAAATATCCCAAAAATGGACTTTAATTAAAAAATTGTTAACCCTCCAACAACCATTGCTGACAGTGAAGATTCCTGTTGAATTCAATATCAATGTAAAAGTACAATACGTTATAACAACCCTAAAAATAATACCTCAGAATAAAGTTCAAAATAAACTAATGTCATAGAATTATCAGACTTATATACTGACTTTCCTAGTAAAAGTACTTAACCAACTCTAAATACACTTCTATGATAATATTGTAAACTGAATAAACTGTTATGAATGTAATACTGATGATTCGATAGACTATCAACCGTTTAATGTATGTAAGTATGATTAGTTGTTTAGGTTCTCCGTAATAAGATGCATTTTATTTTTATTTTATAGGTTTTATATACGCCCGACGGTTTTATGACAGGCTTAATAATGTATGGCTTACAAACTAAGTAAACCTAAGAAAAGACACAAACAGCCGTGCCCGTACTGGGGTTCGAACCCAGGACCTCTCGCACCGTAGGCCGGCATGCTACCGATCACGCTACGGTGGCCGGCTTTGTTACCATAGAAAGCCATTTGTTTTTAAAAGTGCATTATTAAGTGGACTTCTAAAGTTTACAGTTTAACTATTGTTTCCAATAAGCGTATACTGGGTTCAATACCCTTAATCGCACTCATTTCGTGTGTAATAATGCATTGTAAATAATTTATGTCAATAATAGCAATAGTTTTCAGGAGGGGCAGATTGTTGTGATATCCCTAACAGTAGGTTAGTATGACTCCGGCCCATTTCGTAATAATTGACTCAAATTCAAGATGGGTTAAATATACGGTACGTATGTCCAACGAATAAACGAATTCCGTTACTAGTTCAAACAATACGAAAGGAAGGCATACTTACATGCGGGCACATAAGTAATGATCTCGTAAGCCTTGTTTCCTTGAGACAGAAGGCTGAAAATTACCTTTATTTAACCACTGCTCGAAATGTATAACTTGAAAACCATTAAGACATCAAACATAACCTAGAAGGTTAAAATTGTTTATTCTGTGAGATTCTGCTCATATTAAGGTAAAAGTTGGTCAAAAGCTAATAACGCCATGGTCCATAGAGGTCATATTTCTAAGACTTAATCGTTAGTCATACAAAGCAAATTATAAAAACGTTCACGTTCATATTTCTGCTTTGCCTGCTATGCTTTGCCAGTCCTTCAAATATACTGTCAATGGCTCGTGCCTATTTGACTTAATGTACAATTCGACACTGTTTATGTAGTCAGTTTCCACCCGCAATGTGTTTATTTACTGTGCTGTGATTCGTCTCTCAAAGCTTGGGAAATGTTATTTTCCACGTTCATTGATTGTTTCAGCATACATATTTTTCTCTCATTTATATGTGGTTTTATGTAATTTCTTGTAAGTATTGTTTTTGTTTCATTGTTTTATTGTTTCGTAGTACCTCATGTGAAAGATAGTATTTTTTTATTTTAGTTTCTGTGCAGTCTTACGAACTCATTATCGCGAGCCTAACACACAAATTAAATCCGCCACTCGCCTGCTTTGACCATCCGCTTGCTTGGGGTACTATCTCGCTTGCTGAGACGTCAATATGCTTCCAAGTCAAACCACGCTCAGGAGTTTGAAGCACAAAGCTTTCTGGGATAGAAACTCTAAGAAAAGGCCCTACGTCCTCGAGGAAACAAGCATTTTTACGAGCTTGGAGGATTGAGATTTTCTGGGAAGAAAGAAAGAGTAATATTATATAATACATGCCGCGCCCGCAGGACGTAAGAAGGAAGCATGCATATCCAGGCTGACAGGGTGCACGGGAGAAGATACTGCATGCATGTCTGGTGAGTGTCAGCTCCAGAGAAACGTGATAGTGCCTAAAGAAAGTTTTGTGGTCTATGACGCAAATTTACGAACACCGTTATGTGACTGTCACTTCACCTCATTTCTCCAACACCTGTGGCAGTTCAGTTTAATTTCAAGGTTAGTTTTACTCTTCAGCGGTCTCTAGTAGAAAGATCTGACGGTTAGTCACGCAGGAAAGAATGATGTATACAGGGAATTGCTTGAAATTTTTAAACACACATACCCCAATAGATGTGGAAAAATATTTAATAATTATATTAAAGTTCTTAGCACGCACGCTATAGAAAATATAAACATAACAGAGACAGAAAAGTTCCTCTGATTTAACGAACGTGACTTGTCGAGCGATGACAAAATGCTCAAACATTTCTGCATGTCAAAAATACATAACTGTTCCAAGGTCAATTGCCCATTATTTCTTACAAGTAACTTCCTTTCATCAGATGATAGTTTAGTTCATATACAAGAGACTGCAAGACCACTCGGAATTGTATTTAAATTAGAATTTTTTTTTTTGCGTTGCGACTACAGACGGGTTAAGTTAGTCTAGGTTAGATTAAAGAAATGCTGTACGTTGAATCTTGATCATCGGCTCACAAATCCTTCGTACAGACAACGAGGCATCGATATATACTGCTCCTACATCAAGAAATCACTTCCCCGCATAGTAGTAAATTCCCCAACCCGCTTTTTTTTGTGGTAAACGGCTTGTATTCTGTTACGTTAGGAAACTGCAACTATGTATGTATGTATGTATGTATGTATGTATGTATGTGTATATATATATATATATATATATATATATATATATATATATATATGAACGCTTCAACACATCACGGTGCATGGAGGGTTGACTCATGCGCAGACACATGTTGATATTTAGTAGCCTACGACCTCTCTTTAGGTGTTTGTGAGAAACGTCTTCCAGGCTGAAAGAAAAGTTGTAGGGACCATAATTCTGTTCGTATACGGAAGACAACAGTCCAGATCGGTTGTATATAATAAATGTATTGTTCCTACTATAATCTTCTCTGTAGAAACAATATGTTCTATAAGAGAAAGAAACTTTTGCTCCTTCTACGGAGCATATTGAAACAGCACCACTAAATTAATTACAGACAACCAAACTGGACTATGGTCCTTATCTTAACAGAAGTATGTTACCTATGACAATACTTATTTTTTAGTGCTTGGCCCTCTCTCGCAACGATAGTCGCCGTGGACTACTGAGAACGCAGAAGGGAAATGGCTACTTTTCAACACAAACACGACTTCTTTAAAGACAAACTCGGCTCCTGTCCACACGCATTTGTCCGCCACTTCATGAAACAAATGCTTCTCTAAAGCACCACTCGTACCTCTGTCGAGTATTCCTTCTAATTAGTGTTAAAGTGATGTAAAATAGGTGCGTATCACGTCTCGTATTTTGCTGTACATAAATGACAATCGACAGTTACAAACTTAAAATTCTATAATTAGTATTGGCGTAGCAATATTAACTGCTTGAATGTAATTATATATTACTAGTAATAATAACACGGTCAATGTTTTATTTGGAGTAATTTGATTTCTTTTATTTAAATTGTTTATTATACATTTTTAAGTGCAATTATTTATTATGAAAAAAAAATAAAAAGCCTGTGTTTGTAATTAGTATAAATATTAAATGAGTTTGAATATTTTACTAGGGTTATTTTTTCTAGAATTTTGTATTAGGTTTAGTTTTTATTTAAAATACTGTATTAGACTAAATTTCTTTAAGATTAGTTATAAATCTAAACACTTCATATTGTAAACCAGCCAAGAGCTGAATCTTGCAGTGCATAAACTAATTAAATATGTAACGGAAATATTGTAAAAGTATGTTACATACAGGATGTCCGGAAACTGCCGCGTAACAAGCACACCACGCGAATCCTGGGTTAAATTTGGGACGAAAATGTTAGTGGCAAAATGTACGATGCCAATTTACGCGCACAAAGTGGCAACACAGCACGCAGTTAGTCTCCTGTTGCGCACCACATATATCTTACCAGCACGTGTTCCGAACATAATTTTATGGCCGCAGGTACAAATCCTGAGCATTACAAACATGAGTCTACGCTTACTAGACGCAACATACATAAACTATTACCTGGACGTGGAACACATGAGGGAACTTTCTCCGTGCTGTGTTGCCACATTGTGCGTGTAAATGGCATCGTACATCATTTTGCCACAAACATTTTCGTCTCCAATTTAACCCAGGATTCACGTGTTACGTTTTTTTCTTTGTGGCAGTTTCTGGACAGCCTGTATAATACAGGGGGTGAGGTTATAATATGAATACGGTTTGCATCGTGTGAGTCTATGATCAAAACAAAGTAGAAAATACGCGTATTCTACTTGCCGAACAATGCACCTGTTGGCAGAGAAAACTCCTATAGGCTGTTCACTATAAACTGAGTACTCAGCAGAACTTTTAATTAATTAAAAATATGTTTTATTAGGGCAATATATGTTAACTTTTGAGAGTGTTTAGACGTTTACACTGTATTTTTAGTTACATGGAAGTTTTCATATTAAAAGTAGTAAAGGTAGCTGCAAAAAAGCTGAAAGAAAACTTTATACAGTGTTCACTTTATTGTTAATGGCCTATAAAGCCTTCTGTGAAGTTTAGACACAGTGTGGAACGCGTAACTTTCAGTGAAATAATTTTATCTACTCGAACGTAATGTTCCTTAAACACTTAGAGCCTAGCGCTTTATATAAACAAACATAGTTTTAGTCAACAGATTCGTGTCGTAAAGTCCATATTCGCGAATAAATTTTCGCCAAACTTCAAGCGAATGCTTAGAAGGTTCGATACCTCTCTTGTTTATAGCTTTATGGCCAGTTGTGTGTCGCCGTCTCTAACATGATTTAGCTGTCTACGAGATATGAAGTCGACATAGATTATTTTACCTTTACCCACATTTCAGGATCAACTCTATTTTCCCTTCAATATTTCTTTTCTTGTTAATGATCATGCGGCACATTCCACATTAACAAAAATTATTATCCTGCATTCCTTACAAACGTGTTTATTTGGTCTTTTAATGTAATTTCTTTCGTAAAGTAAGGTCATCTATACTTTTTCAATAATCGAAATGTTCTTATTAGTTCTGCGTCGCAGTCCTAGCAGTCCCCCGCGGCTTTGCTCACGAATATTATTCGTAACTGATAATATTTAATTTAATTTAAAAACCTCTTTGTACATATGATTGGTACATCAGTTAAGTGTTAGAATGTCCAAGCGGCTAGTTGAACTAATTCTGCAGCAGGATAAGTACCTATAGCTGTCCACGCGAAAAGCAGTCTTAAGTTTGTCCCTGCCACCAACAGCGACTTCGCCGGGGCCTTATTTATAGCCCTGCCTATTTGAGGTTTTGGCTAGTTACAGACACCTACGGTAAGAGGTTAATCGAATGAGAAACATCTGTTTACCCTGTGCACAACCATTGGAAATGGTGCCCTCAATTATATATTTTCAAAATATTTACTTTATCTTTATTGTCATTACAAAGTTTCAGTGGGTAAAGGTTTCGCGGAAACGTCTTTGGTGCCCCAAATTTGAGATTAGTGACATTATATCGTCAGTTTACTGCCAAAAGTGACAAAGTCAAAATGAGATAAAATGATAAAAATTCTAGGAATATGTATATGTTGTTCACTACCAATTGCCCACGCTTAAAGTCTATTCGTTGTTTCGTACTGTTGTGTCACAGTATAGTAACATACCACATTTTTGTTAATATCTAAAATTTAATACAGTTTTTAAACGAAATAGCATTTATGACTTAATCACTTTTGTCAGTATACCGACGATATGTCAGCTGATATTGTAGAGGAACCCAAGTGGAAAGCGAACTGCAATTTTACCCTTTTTAAGGACTACATGTAAATTGCACTAATTCGATATACCTTGTAGTTTTCGTGTGTCAGAATTGAACGTTCGCACGCAGCTTTTAACGGAATTAGAGCCCAGAACCTCCCGGAATTAAGACCCGAGTAACAATAAACTGCGTCACGTAATGTCGAAATAATTATTGAAAATAAAATGTTATTAAAAAATATAAAACATCTGTGTCCTGGGCTTATAGAGATTGTACAACACCACGTCTCGATAGGTTACTGTGGAGTGAAACGTATAGGTTATTTATCGCTGCTCGTTCCTGCTTTTCGGATCATCTGCCTTGAATATTGACCAACTTAGTTTTATTCTTAATAATCACGTTTCTTGTAATGAAAAAAAAAATTACATACATATTATTTTAAATATTTACGTAAGCATCACTCTGACGCGAACAACACCTCAATATCGCTACTTGTTAGATAGATATCGTGGGTTAATGGAAATAAAATTTTGTGCTTTTTCACCCTTTGGTGTGTCGAATTTCGAAATATTTTAAATTTACATATTAGAAAATTGTATAAGTATCCAACTGAAGTGTAAATCACATCGCTAGCCCGTTCAGTCGAATTAAAATCGATCATTCACTAAAAGAACACATTTCACCCCTGAACAGTATTGAGAAATCGAATTTTGAAAAATCTGAGAACAGTTTAGCGACAATTTCTGTAATCATCATCATGAAGCAAAAGTTAATTGTATATCTCTACGGGTTCGATATATATCGAGGATTTATCTAAAACACATTCCAGGTCTTTTCACCACCTAAGAGAGTAAATTTCGAAAAACCCTTTGAATCAAGTTTTAGAATACTTGGAATATTTACAAAAGCACCAATTTAAAGTAAAGAGCACTTCGATATCTCGATTGATTCGATAGATATGGAAGGATATTCGAAAACACATTTCACGTATTTTCACCCCTTTAAATAAAGAATTTCGAAACGTCTTTGAGTCCTGTCATAGACATTTATAAAAGTAACCAATTAAAGTTAAAATCACGACGATAGCCAATTGTGTTTCAAAGATATAGACAATTCATAAAAAACACATTTTGCCCCTTTTTACTGCCTGGGGGACGAATTTAAAAAAAAAAAAAAAAACCTAAAACACTTTTTGGGTATTTACGTAAGCAATATTTTGAAGTGAATATCAACTCTCTGTCCCGAAGGTTTCGATAGATATCGATAGTTGATCGGAAACACATTTAAGGTTTTTTCACCCCCTTAAATGTTGAGCTTCGAAAATTCCTTAAATTGGCTAATATGCATTTTTACGAGTGTCCTATTAAAGTAAAAATCACGATGATAGACCGTCGGATTCGAGCTCTATCGACGTTTCTTCGGAAACACATTTCACCCCTTTTCACCTCCTTAGAAGTCGAATTTCGAAAAATCCCTTCTTAGTGCTCGCCTACGACCCACAAAATTTTTCACGATTCTAGGTCCAGTGGTTTGGGTTGCAGTTTGATATGTCAGTCAGTCAGTCAGCGTTCATTTATATATATATATAGCCAACACATATTAAAAATAATAATACGCTTTAAAATACACTGGTTTGTTTGTAAAAATCTTAGTTTACTTTTAAATAGTAAGTATTTCATGTTTGCACCCGCATTATGACATATTATGAGATCCCAATAGTGTTCTTTGAAAAACATTTATTTTATTAACTTTTTTTTGACATTTTATGTATGTATGGACGTACCCTTGGAAACTGTTAGAGAACCGTAAGTCAAAAGGCTACATTTATTGGTTGGATTTCAAGGAATGCTTAGTTTTTATCCTAAGCACGTTTAAAAGGGCGTCCAATATCAGATACCGCCAAGCCATGGTAGGACAAGTAACGCTATGTGCGTATTTGTTAAGGGCAAGGTTCAAGCTCAGAGAGGGACGATGTAAGTGTCCAGGACATACACAATACAGTGTGACGCTGCGACAGCGATCAGTGATTTGCGATCGCCACACGCGAAAAGTGGCCAATTGATTCTACAATACTGCAAATGCAGCGGGGCGTTTCGCGCCTCACAGAGGCCTCTTTCGGGGAAAAAATTGGAAATAAATGAGACAAATGAAGCCCTAAATTGGCGCACTGTTATCGTTTTAATTGGGATTCTTGGTTGATATAAATTCGACTTCTTGCCGAAATAGATTTCTTTAAAATTTATGTCCAGTTGTGTTGTTTTTGTTCTTATCATTTGCAAGCGACAATCGCAGTTACGTTAGAACATGGTCTATCACAAACGTACTTGTCGACGTTGGTGACCTAGCCTCTGATTGGCTAGTCATTTTTATCGCAGTGTCTCTGTCGCATCGTCGCACAATTGTGGAAAGGGCTTGAGAAGGACGGGTTGGCTAGAGTGCACGCAAACACGCTCATCAAATCGCGAAGCCTGCAAGTAGTAAACTATTTCATTTCAGTCTCCTGCAAGTGCTCGTGAAAGACTTTAACCGCTGAGGCTCCTGGGCTTAAGAGAAGAAACGTAACGACGGTAATATTTCTACCATATTACTTCTGCTGTGGCTTCCGAGACCTACGGTCGAGGAGAGGCCATTTCGAGATTCAACAGCGACGTTTCGAGGATAAGAGCACAGCAGAAATATGCGCATAATTAACATTAACTTTGCTTATTAAGTTAGCCACGAGCCATTTTGGAAAGCTTAATTTTAGGCGCACTGATCTGAAAACTCAAACAAAAACTTTTCACTGACCAAGTCCCTCTTATTACCAATGTGCCACGTTTTACTGCATATTATTTATTTTATATGAAAATTCTGAGGTGTGGAATATTTAATTTTTTTTTCTTTACTTTAAGCCATGATTATATTTCAAAAATATACATTATTTCATTCAAGCTAACTGATAAATTATTTGAATTAAATTAAATCTATTGAATTTTGTATCTTTTAGTTTCGTTGGTAGCAGATTATTATATTTAATTTAATTTTTAATTAGTAATTGAATTATCTTTAAAACCAAGCGGAAATCTAACGGTTTTTGTTTAATGAAGTCTTCCTGAAATAAGTGTTAATGGTAAGTGTTGTAGCATTTCTTTCCGGTTTCTAATTTCAGCCGAGCTGAGTTTGGTAAGTGGCACCCATATCCTGTCGGTTCAAGAGGAGTGTTGCACTGCTATACAAGTTACGCACATCTGCGTGTGTTACAAATACACAGAACTATTATTTCCCGACTATGCAGTACAGAAATTTTTGTATTCTTAAAATACAATAAAGTATCATATTCACAATTTTTAGGTGTTTTGTATTAGATGAATGTACAACACTGTGACCTCACTACAGTAAAGTAGTGTTCTTAGCTGTGCACGATTGTGTTCAAAGTGTATTACCATTACATGCTACCATAATTTTTAAAGTCAATTTACGTTTGCTTTTACTAACAAAGAAATACAGTTTTATGTTTGGGGTAACTAAACACATGTTATGCCAGTTTTCTTTATCTGTATCAGTGATACACATAGATGACATTATTTATTTTAGTACTGAAAATTAAATTGAAATCTTCAAAATAGATTAGGCCTGCAGTGTTTATTTTTTCGGGTACGTTCATCAATAAGATATTCTCTAAGATTATCTTTAAAAAGCTGTATTAGAGTTATAAGTAACCATTCAACACGAAGGTCTGTTAAAGAACACAATTGCTATGAATAGTAAATACTGTTTACAAAAATATTTAAAACTGTAACGACAAAATAAAACATGTCGAAAGTTAAACTGACACAAAAATGAAATCATAAAATACTGTTCCTATCAACAGACCTATAGTTGACTAGAAAGCTGATATGTCTGCTTAGTGTTCTTGCATCATGCAGCAGTTACATCAAACCTTCACAACTGTGCATATTGTCATGTAGCAGATGGGCTGCATCTCACGTCACAAGCAGAAGAGGCACGTCTTGACCTGCGTGTATGTCACGTTAGCACTCAGACGTTAATATCGTTACTCGCCACTGCTAACTCTAGCGTTCGCAACTATAGCCAGGGTTGTCAAATTACAGCTCGACTACCTTGTCGACACTAAAAGACTCGCAGTGAAAATCATAAACAAACAGCACGTCAGCTGATGATAAACTAGAGTATACCAGAGGTTGACCTTGAAGCTTGAAATGAGGAAAGCTGTCCGATTATTAGAAACCAAACAAGTCTTTTGAACGTACGCCGCTGTAGCAAATTGTGTCTCACAGAAAACCAGAAAATAAAGGACTTTATTTGCAGTAGGCAAACATAGGTATGCAATTTCGCAAGGAATTCAGTCAGTGTGTTACAATAAACCAAACAAGAAAGCAAATCAACAAAAACGAGTACCTTGGCACAAAGAAACAAGAAAAAAATATAGATAACTCAGGTTATTCACCAAAAGGAATTCCGTCAAAAAGTGCGAAACGACAAAAAAAAAAAGACACAGGAAAAAAAACCGATCGACAAAATTGCTTTCTGCAGACGACACAGAAGAAACACAAACACCTTGAGAAAAGTGAACGAATTCAAATAACACAGTAAACGTGGACAGCAAAACAATGAATACACATACTGACACAATGATATATTCATAATAGAGTCTAGATTGTACAGTACTTAAAAGTTAACACGTCTTGGGCATCGATAAATGACACTTTAAATAATTTTTGTAGACAAGAAGGTTTTCATAAGTGCTTACTTTATCGCGAACCACCTATAATTAAATTTTAACTTTTAACTACCAAAAAGATAAAAAAAATAGTAGCTAGAATTTCAAAAGTTCTCACTTTATCCCGAACCCTCTATATCTACAAATGGAATCTCGACGTCAGCAAAACCGTAGCGTAAGTTTGGAAAGTGGTCCAACAGCGTTCACTGGGATGCTTCCTAATTTTAATTCGTGTGTTTCTTAATATTCAATATTTTCTTTCACTTTTTTTACTCAGGGTTATGTATTTGTTTGGTTATATTTAACACTAAATTGAAATAATAAGCTCTAAGCTTACAGCTAAATTTAAAAAAAAAGTTTTTCATTACCATCTATATTCCATAAATCTCGGAACATCCCGTCACTCAATACAGTCTTTGGATACTTTCATGATGGAGATTTATGAAGCAGCTAAGGACACGTTACTATAAAATTTTGCCTGATAAGCCATACAAATAATCGTAACTTAAAAGAAACGGATTTCTGTTATATTATTTATTCCGCAACTATACATCAGAACTGGTTTTGACAAGACATTTACTTATCACTAGCTTATCAATTTACTAACCATAGTTACAATACGAGTTTTTTTTTTAATACTGTCAAACACATACAAGCACCAATGATTAATTTTTTTCCTGTGTAAAAAAATGTGACAAACTGCGTAATATATATATATATATATATATATATATATATATATATATATATATATATATATATATATATAAGTTTGTGTGTAAAATACCCGAATATATTTTAGGGTCAACCGTCATTTAAGCATGTTTCATTAGCAGAAATCAGGATACGTGATAGCTGTTAATTTATTTGGCTATAACTTGTTTTGTTTGTTTTAGGGGTCCATACTTCAAGAAACAGTTTTTTTTCCCCAGAGGAAGGATTTTTTTTGTGATAACATTTTTTCTCACAGCAGGTGCGGACGACTGCAAGAGTAACGAGTCGGTTAAAAAATTACACGGATCGGTGTTAAAGAGTTCATATAGCTGTGAAACCTGACGTACGGCTGCTAATTGATGTTCGAAAATATCCGGTGCGGTAACACGCGAACAAATTCGCTGGAAAGTCAACAGAAAAACAATACAATAATTTATCTAGTGAATATGTTTCACAAATTGTCGATGATTAATTTTTATGTTTTGTTTCTTTACTAGAAGAGTTTCATATTTTAATTTTTAAATAGATTTTATGTAAGTTTCGTTACTTTTGTTAACCTTATTTACCGATTCAAAGCTGAGTCAATTTTGACCCAACATCCATAGATTAAGTAGTTTGAGAATAACAGCGGTTATCTTACATTAAATTTACTGCGGTATAGCCCTCAAGTGTCTTCGAAGAAAAATATATAAACTTAATCTGAATAGTGTACTTAGATGTTATGTAAAAATTTTCTGTTACAAAATAAGTCTAGTAATAATAATTTTATAAACAGATAATACATTCAACATAAAAATTATTTCAGCTCTGCTGTGGAGAAACACTGATACATATTAGAGAAACTATGCGTATATTGTTAAACTGACTTAATGGAAAAAAATAATGACTAAAATTTTATTTTGTAAGTATACGAACGAAAGTCTGAATCCATTGTATGAGTGAACGAGAAAAAGTGACGTTATGGCGGATAAAACGAAGTTGTATGTAAGACAGTAGAGGTGAACCTGTTCACCGAAAATTGTTTGGAGTTTATTTGTAAACACAACAGCCATCAATGCATCATAGGCAGGCGTGTCGTAGCTACAAAATAAGAGTTTTGTGGTTTTTTATTCTGTTGTATTTAGAATAAAGAGCTCTACGCAATTGTACATTGTAGAAAGTGGTGTGATGTTTATTGTAAGATATAGCGTTTAATTTTTCGTGTAATATGTTTGTTTTCGTAAAGGTATTGTGTGATAGGTCTTATTCAATTCCTTGTCCTTTTAGTGGCTTATATTTAACTTGCCGTGGTATATACAGTAACAACATGTCTTCCTAGAGTTACAGCTGTATACCGGAATAATACATTGTATAGCAAAGTTTCCCAGTTATTTCAGTCATTACACACGTGAGAATGATATAGACAAAAGTTGGATGTATAGAGATATTTTAAACACTGAATTCAACCTAGGATTCCATCAACCTGATATTGATACCCGGAAAAAAATATATAGTGTGATAGCTACAAAATATTTCGTGGGTATTTACCCTGCAAAATTTATTTTGTGGTAAAAAAAAGTATTTTTTTACACCCAGTTCGCTAAGATGGGAGGCGAGCGTACTAGCCTCTACATAACTGCGGTCGCTGTTAATTTGAAACCAGAAACTACGTAATTGTTTTTCTTGACCATCAATTTCGATAGTATAAATTTTTTTAATGAAATAAATATTACCACTTTTATTAATAACATTTCCCTTTATCCTCACAAATTAAACACATTACATTGAAAATACATTTTAATAATTTCGAATATTGTGTAATATTTTTATTTCAATAAAGTTACATTTAATAATTTTCTCGCATACGAATTTCTACCTTATAGTTGATTTTTTTATTGTATGAATCTTCTGCATTACATTATGTTTCCACATTTACTCCATCTACGTTTGTTAATTTGAAATACTGGATTTTACTAATTAATTGGCCATGCTATGGGGCAGTTTTTCCAATGGCGGGTGATAATTTAAGTGACCCATTGATATTTTTTTACCACGTGCAAACTAGGGGCATTTTTCAGAATCAAACACTACTTTGTGAAAGTGATTTTTTTTATCCCGCGAAGCTGTACTGTGACTTGAAACGTGTTTTTTAATGTGACGACACTAATCACCTTTGGTATGTACAGATTTCATTCCACATGGACCATTACTTTATCTACCATCAGTAAATGCTTAACTCTAGGTAGAGTATAGCCAAATTTTATTTTAAAAAATTCATAACTTTAGACAGTTGCGAATTGAGTAACGCAAGTTTGGTTGATTTGGTAGGTCTTGGGCCCCTCTATCACCCGCCTCTTTATTGACGTCTACTCCCGGAACATCCTGTATAACATCTGTTGTATTCTTTGTTGCCTTTACTGTTTCTGAATGAAACACTGTGGCATAATTGTGTTCTAGTGCAAAGAGATGGACACATTGAAGTTGGTATTTATTACGGCAGTTAAAAAAAACTATTTTTGTTCTATAAAAGCCACTACAAATATATTTTTTTCATTTAAATATAGAGTCAACTAAGTCATAACAACATAAATACCTTTACTGTAAAATATATGAGACTGCAGCATAAAAAACTATGGCAAATTTTGTGCTGTATCAAGTATGTGATTATCGTTAAAGGTGCAATCGTATTAGTTTTATCTCGATTTTAGATCAGCTCAGCTATCACACGATAGCCAATACTGCATTCTGACGAAACACTTGTACGGTAATTTCACTTGTGATAAAGTAGCGCAAAATTCATGTATCTTATTCTGTCACCAACTGTAAATGCTATATTTTTGAAGCATGCTCAATACTTCGGTACTGTCTCTCCGCTGGATTGACCAGTCTTTCTTGTAATCTAACACAAACGTTTAGCTGTCTTAATTCACATTTATTTATGTCACTGTCCCACAATTGCCTGTCAAACTGTGAGTGACACACAAACACAGAAAAATATCGTAATTCCTAAAAAACAACAGTCGGTACTCATGTCTACATGTGGGTGTTCAGGATAGCCCTTGAAATCTTCTTTCCTCTTTCAGTTTGACATTTCTTCAAGGGAGGTCTTGTGCATAATAATCACTGTAGCTCAGTTTATCTTATTTTAATTTCATGTAAATTTTAAAGTATATTTACACCGTAAAATGAATATGTATTGTTATAGTTTCCAGTATACAATTTTTAGTTCATATTTTTACTCACATATCACAGTATTGTCCTAATGAAACTCCCCATTGCGTGGTGGTGCACGTATATAAAGTGTGAATTATCATAGTGTTATATGTTTCTTAAGGGAATCGGCCAATTGATTAAACACCGTACACAATATTGTACCAAGTAGCTTGTCACAAGAATAACGATGATTCACTTTGTGCGAGTTGAGAACGAATCATATTAAAGTCCTTTATACTGGTTTACTTTGTCGTTGTTTGATTTAAAATTTTATTGTATTCTGGCACCTGCTCTTCGGTGATTTCAGGAATCAGGTAAATGGTTTCTTACATTCATTACGTAGGAAATTAAAGTTGAGCTGTGTGTTTTGTGCAACGTTTTCCTTAACACTGATGACCGGCAGGCCACTGAAGCCTTAACCCTAAAAGTCGTTATTTGTTATTTCTAGAAATATTCAAATTTTGGCGTTATAATTTGAGAGCAGCAAGTTATTGTGTGCTTCCATCCGATTTACTTTGGCCAGAAGAATGCCTGGCGAACCGGAAAGTATTTTTAGCCAATTATGTAAGGCTATATTTAAAATGCCTTCTATGCTATAATGCAGGCCCACTAAGATATGAAGGCCCGAAGCCCACCACGTCATGGAGTATGTTTGTGTGGGTACATGTCAGTGGAATCTAGCCTTTCACGAAATAATAATGTGGAATGCGCATATCTCTAATTTCCCATGTGTGCACGCACATATTATTTTATATTTTACTTTTGAAATCGCTTTTTGGACCTTTATGTGTGCCCATATTTTTTAGGTTGTGTAATATAAATTTCTTGCTTTCAGTTAGTTTAGATACTTAGATTAGCTAAGTGTAGCTCATACACAGACATACTTTCTCTTCACTCCATATTTAGTATTCTTTCATAAGATAGAAGTAGTTCTTGAAGCTAGAAATCAGTTGTTTTGCTGAAAACACAGGTTTAAATGAAGAGACACTGATAAAGATCTTAGCTGTCTTATTACTTTATAGTTTATGTACAGCCCTTTTTCGGAATTCAAATAACCCAATCTAAAAATATCATTAGATGAGTTTTATTCAATTATTAGTACATCATAACATTTTGAAAAACATATTACATAAATTACAGTCACTCTGTCATGCCAGAGATAAATAAATGTTTTGGTGAGAAAACATTTCGCAACATATTTAGTAGGCAAAATATGTTACGTTTAATAAATGGTAACGTAGATAAATCACTTGCAACACTTGGTATCAAATGTTAAGTGTAATTTTTTTCAGTAACGGAATTTGTAAGTGAATACGAATTTTTTATTTTATTATAAAAGTTTAACAGGATGTATGAAATCTCGTTCAAACATCACACATTGTATGGATGGCACCATAATGTTAATAAAGACGTTATCTTATCTTTCATAATCTAGGTTTTACGCATTTCAGGTCAAAGTAAATAATACAACAATTTCAAAGCGCTTTATCGTTACTAGCGCAAGACGTGCAGTTTGTGTTCTTGTCCTACACTGTCTAAGGTAGAACATTATCAGAGAGGGTTTATTACGTGTATTAAATCCCACAAAGATTTGACTGCAAGCATATGGTTTTAGTTTTCATTTCGAAACTGTGTGAATCAGGCTGCAGAACAAGATTTTCAGTAATTTTTTAGGTATGATGTGTTTATTCTTCAATACTTTTTAAAAAAAATTAAATTAAACTACTCCTAAGTATTATTACAAACAGTCTAATTTTCAAAATGTTTATTTCCTGCTACACGCGAACGTGCAAGCAACAAATAAAGGGAAAAATTTTCTTGACTACTTTTCTTTCAACTAGTTGCAATATTCTGAAGTAAGAATGCAAATTTCAATACGTTATATAATTATATTTAAGCATGTTGTTAATTTTAACAAATCTAGGTAATTATTTGTATTTTTCAGGTTAGTCAAAATTCGTGAAAATTATATATGTAAATCTAAAGACTTTATATAATAGGTTTTATTATCTTCTTTGACCATACCAATGTTTTCTACGCGTATTAAAAGTAATCAAACTTACTTCACGCATTATAGTTTGTAAGATATTAAATTAAAGCTGTTATACGCTCGATATTCTGTGGTATAGTATCTAGTCGTGTACATAATTGTAATAGCCATCTGAGCATAAGTACAAAGGACGAAATGAGATATGTACTTTTTTTACAATCAGAACGTCCCAAACTAGTGCTTTGTCTTGCAAAATGTAAACACCAAAAAACTTCTACGGCCCCGCGCTAAGTTTCAAGAATGGATTGTTTCATAAATCTGTGAATAACATAGAATTAATTAAGAAAAACCTTAAACTTATTATGAAATATAAGGCATACATTATTGATCCACAATTATCAAGCGTGTGAGAAGAAAATAAATGAAAACATCCAGACAGTAAAAAAAACAATACAGGCAATATTTTAGTCAATAGAACTAAAAAATAAAATAAAAACATTTCCACTAGAATGAGTATACAAATTGAGAGGTTTCGTAACAAATCACAACTTAAATATTTTTAAATAATGTTGAGGTCACTAACTCAGGTTTGCCGTATATTATAGCAGGATTTAGGTTATCTACGGTTGCCTGACCATGATAATCATTTTTAAAGTTCACGCAATTGTACACTAAAATTCAGTAGTGACAAACAATATTACGGACTAAAATGTGTCAATTTTATACAGTTCTAATTCACTACAGGAACAATATATACACTCAATTATAAAACAAAAACTTTCTCCCTGAATAACATTCACGTTCGTAGGCCAAGCTCATTGGTGCTTTGACACAATTAAAATTATTTTATTTAAAGAAAACTAACATTAAAGAACGATTTCGTTGCACTAGTAACGTATTGCTAAGCACCGAGGGAAGAATTTACATCTGTTAATTGCAACCGTTAATTGCAACCACCTAAACTACTTACCTTCAAAATTTTCAAAAACGCACCTGTTTACCCGGAAATTTTACCAGCGAGACATGAAATTTATAATTAACAAATTACATTTTAAAATTTCATAATACTTTCTATAACATGTATTTATTCTTTGTAAATTGCAAGACGTTGTCCCAACATTGAGGAACAGCTGATTATGTGTTATATGACAGATTTATATTTGTAATCAAGGCAATGGCCACTTACCTCCACTCTTTTTGCGACGTTTAATTTTTTAAGCCTAAATAGAATGATATGTCGAAAACCTGACTCACAATTTTTCTGAAAGTAGTTTATACTGGGAAGTCTATTTTTCTATACAGAAATTCGTATGATTTAATTTAAATAATTGACTAGGTAGGTAAATAACTGTCGAAAACCTTAATGTTATTTGCATTAAAAATTAAGAGAAATATTAAATAATATGTATTCAACACCACTGTAAGAATATTTATACGATACCTGCTCTCGTGAAGGATTAAAATAAATATAAATATGTATTATTGCATAAACATTGTAAATAACGCACCAAATATTTTAATTTCATGTTGTTTGATGTACTTATTTGTTCTACATGTGCAACTACCAAGTATTATTGTGCAGTGGTAAATCACTGGACTAACGTTTGGAAATAGGGCCTACCCAGTGTTATATTTACAGTGCTGCCACCCTGATATTGGTTGTTGCTAGTTTTCCGAAATTACTCGAACATATGTCAGGAATGGCATCTTACTAAAAGTGGAATGTTCTTGTCTCAGCCACTGAATCTACGTTTAATGATATCCGCGTGTAAGAGATGCTAAGGTAATTCATATAGGATAGTTTATTTTTCGGTTTTTTTAATTATGATATAATTAAGTTAAATCGTCGGTTACATGGAACTTATATCTACCTTCCGCTACAATATTGAAATTTAGACACTTGCGTATAATTAAGACGCATTAAATTACATTTTTTATGGATTCATTTTTGGTGGACTTTTTTTTGCCTATGTATTCTACAACAGATAATGAAAGGGGTGTACTGTAGCGCAAGAAAAATTATAATGCTATATAATCTGTGATTAAAAATTTTGTCTCATTTTTCTAAAAGAGCGAAAAATAAAGACATACAATGTGGCTATTATTAGCGTTGCTTACGCTGGCACCCAACATTGGCTCTACTTGTATGGACGAGGCGTTAAATAGATGGAATACACGTATAGGGCATACATTTTTTTTTATTTTATTGTTTACCTCCACATAAAATTTAACTCATTCATCTGCTAAACTTCCAGAGTGATTCAAGGCGGAGTATGTTAATTTTGCGCTTCAAAAAGTAAGTCGAAAATGTGGTTCTAATTTTTCCGTAATGTTAATTACGTAGAGAATAATGACACCCTTAAATTCGAATTTAAAATGTAGTTTCTTAAAATATCAAAAATGCCACGTTGCACTAAGGAAAATCACGCTGAAAAGTGTCAAAGTAATGAAAGTACAAGTAGTTTTTGTTTCCATAGCTATAAGAGTGTCCAAGTGAGGAAAACCGTAATTTTATGTGTGTATTAAATAGTGTTCGTTTTGTACACGTTACTTGGCAGAATATTTTCCTTCTACGGAAAAAGAAAAAAAATCTCAGTTCAGCCAATTTTCCCATTATGGAATTCGAAAGTGAAAATTAGCATGTGTTTTGCTCTTGTAACCAAACGAACATAATGAAATAAAAAAAAAAAAAGCACGAGCTAATGCTTGCCATGTTTTAATATAAATTACAAAAGTTTTTCTTTATTTTTAAAATGTATAAAATATGCAAGTTAATTAGAAATTTCAGGAAATACTTTAATACAAATATTCCGTAAGTAAATCATTTTGCTAGCATAATTCTCACTACAATTAATTTAACAAGAAAAACTGGGAGAACACTTTCGACTTACTTTTTTCATAATATATCGGCACACAAAATTAACTCACTCCATCTTGAATCATCCAGTATATTCACATTTTTGGTGATGTAATAGCTTAGAAGGAAATATTATGCTTTTGAAAGGCGCGGATATGTACACATTTATTTGTTTGCTTGTTCCTCAAGGAGAGAAATAATAAATAATGTTGTACTTTACGTACGAGCCGTCTTCGTTATTAAGTTGATTGCTGTTAGCGGTAATATCTGAGGTAAAGGCGCATGGCTAAGTAATATATAATGTAATTGACCTAAGATACTAAGTTACAACGGTGACAAAATTTCTCCACAAATTATCTGTTTGAGGGACTTAAAATTGACGAGAAAATGCCCCTTCAAGCAATATAATCACTGCTATGAACCTCATTTCACTGACTAACTGAAAGTTTAGGTTAAGATGGTATATTTTGGCATAAAAAATAATTGCCATAGCATGACAGTTTTGCTAATAAGTTGCACTTTTTTATTTGTAACATTTAATGAATGGATATTTTCAAAGTCCAAGGAAATATCAGTTTGTAATTTTTACTCGTCGAAACAACGTATTTTAAAATATGCCATTGCTTTAGTAATCGGTACCAACCTAAGAACCAATGCTCAACGTGCCCCAAATCAATATACTATTGTCTGTAGATGTCTACATAAAAACTTTATAATATGGTGGACAAAAGGCGTCTTTCATTTGTTTGTGTTGGTCGTTATTAACTGGTTTTTAAATTTGAAGTGCAGCTAAATATTTAAATCTCCATTTTTCTCGTCATGGTTTAGTAACTAAATTAGACTTTTTCTTTTAAAGTTTTAATCTAGGTTTTTGAATAGTTCTAGTGTAAAATAATGTTTGATGTTAACGTAGTTACAATATCCTGCGTCTAAATTTCCCTACGAAATATTCACGTACGCTATCTAACGCCAGTCAATTTTATCTCTGAAGCAAAATAAATGACGAAACCTTCGGCGTATCAGCCAATATATATTCGTCATCCACTGAGCTTCCAGGCAGTGATTTACGAACTTGAGCTTTCATTCGTTCCAGCCGAAAGAAACGTTGACAGAAGCACACGTTCCTGGTTTGTAGAGTATTGAAATATTGCGTCACAGGTCTATTCGGGGCTGTCCATGTTGACTTGATATTTCACACGCCATTACACGCTGCAAGAAGAAAAAAACTGGCGGTCGGTGAAACATCTACTTCGAGAAATAGCTATAGATTGATGGGAGGAAAAAGATGAAAAATATTCATGCCCTTATCCCGGACACTGAAACTCAATCTTTTATGATCGCGTCGTGTATCGGTGGTGTGTCGTCACGTGGTTATGGCGTATCTCTTAATGACACCGAGATTTGAATCCGTTACTTTCGTTTCTTTCGGGGAAAGATTTCTGGCTGTCATAACTGTTCAGCAGAGTAAAAATATGCACGCAACCAAATGAATATACGAGCAAATGGCTGCAAGGGTTTTGTATTATGAAGGGCCGTTTTCGCCAAAAGTGATGAAGATGGTAATATCTAACTAAAAAGACATGCGTTTTTTAATCGGACTTACCTTTTTATGAAGCAGTGTGAGTATCTGTATATTCACAAACCAGAGTAATATACACTATTGAATAAAGAAGATGAGACAGCAACTGATTGGACTATTATAGATATTGCTACAGGCAATGATTTTTGGTGAAAAGAAATATACAACATTTTGTTTCAATGCCTCACGTTCTCATCTTCAATTCTGGTACGTAGTTATAATGTGGTGGATTAGCTGAAAAACGTTTCACATCCGGCAACCAACGCACCCCTTTGGATTCAGATAGTACACAGACAGACTAGTCTAAAAAGCCCGGGACACAAATTTTTCCGGCCCTCTAGCGGTGTTGATGACATAATCAATAAGACCGCCAAAGTTTTGTAAGAGACTTCTACATTTTCCTATATAACTCTGGTTAGTATTTTGATATTAATACATATTGTTACTGATTATTAATCAAGAGGAAATACACTTTCCAACGATATTTGACGTAATTGTTTACGTTCATAATACTATAAATATTTGTAATTTTATTTCTGTTTATGTTTTTTATTGTGAATCTTTTATCATTATGCTAAATAACATGGAATCCGTCACATGTAGTTGAAAACTTGCCCTATACTTTTTTGTTTGTTAGAACATTATCTTTAGAATGGTATTTTATTACACACAATTGTTGAAAATTTTCCAAAACAATGTTGCGTTGCACAGCGATTCGTTATGGCAACAGTGGTTTAATATGTGTCCGAAAAACAATAGAGCGACTTTATAACTGTATAAGTAGGAAATTTATTTATTATAATTTTAAAGTATATTTAAAGAAATTCTGTTTTAAAGGGGTATTATTTAAAATCCTAGATCCCTACACATTAAATTTTTGGAGGGGCCACTTCAAAAATTAAATAATTAAAATAGCTTTAACAAATAGGATTCCCTTCAGTATACTAAATTAGTGTTTCTTATTCGGGCAGACGTAATGCAAGGATATTCACCGCGTAAACAAGAGATTGCTTTCGGGTAATTGACAGAACGACAGAACTAGCCAAACGTCAATGAAGAGGAAGCGTTGATTGGCCGATGCTACTATACTGACCTTGTGGTGGTTCCGTTTGTATGGGATCTGGGTTTGTTTTCCAGAAGCATTCAGAAGAACGCTCAATCACTCCGACTTATGAAATTATTTAACAATGGAGAAAAATCTTAATTTTTTTCTCAATATGTTGAGCTTCCAAGTGTTATAAAACATTTGGATCAGTTGGAAGATGGAAGTGGTATTTCACAAACGCTATTAGCCCATGCAGCAAAATAACACAAATCTTGTAAGAACAAATATGACAGTCAAAAGGCAGAAAGACTATCTTGCGAAAAGAAGCAGAAAGGACGTCCCTATGGCGCAGACCAAACTCCATGTACGTCAAAACTAACAAGATCATCATTATTTTGTTAATGTAAAAAATGTGTGTCTGTTTTGTGATGAAGGAGAAGTTAGAAACAAACATTGTGACTGCATCCACGATGGGTATTGAGCCTACAGTTCAATCACGCTCTACAAATACAAGATGAAAAACTGTTGAAGAAGTTATCGTCAACATATTTGGTGACATTAGAAGCCAATTATCCCAAACTCTGCTACACTCGCTTTCTAACACGCGTAAGAGCTGCTGAACGTTCTCAAAAAGGATATTACCATAGTCCTGAAGAAGTTGTTTATCGTTCAGTTATAACTGAATTGGTTCAACACATGCAAGATATGTTTAGATATAGCCGTACTTCTCCATTGTTCAAACTGTTATATCTTACAAAAATAGTGTCACAGCGTATTATGGACATGGGAGTACAAACTGACGAAAAAAAGTATGCTGCAAATGTGCACGCGAGGCACTGAAACAAAATGTTGCATAATTCTTTTCACCAAAAATCATTGCCTCCAGTTATTTCTCCTTAAATATATCTTAGGATTACGATCGTGTAACTGTCAGACCAATTGACACCATCACGGTACCGAGTATTTATCCCTTTAGTGTCACAACCTGTTTTAGTATGTGAGAAACGTGACGAACGCCAATGGCCAACAAGGATTCTCCGAGGTATCCCGAAACTTCAGCCGTACAATTCTTGTGTTGCATTGTATTCATTTCGGATTATTTTCTTGAGCGCCCAAGATCTCAGTGTTTAGTATACACAAAATCGGGCCAATATTGCCCTTTGTATTAGGTCATGGACGCAATACAGAACTATTTCATTCAAGGGCCTCGCCTACGTCTACCACGCTCATAAAATTCGTTGCAGCATGTTCGTAAATACGTTTTTTTGTGAACCCATTCTACATACGCCCATTGTGTCAATATATGAAAGTAAAATATACTTCAGCCGATGACCGAAGCGTCGTTTCAAAGCATCACGTCGATTAGAAGAATTATTTCGGAGACCCTCAAAATGGCTAAAAACAACGTTTTCAACGGAAAACTACTCACAGAATTCGTGTGAAACTAGTGTAGAAGCAGGCAATTGACTTAGCTTAAAACTTTCCACAAGTAAAATTATGGGGTCACCACTGAAATTATTAGTCAGGCGAGTGATCTACGATACCACTGCACGCCGTTTATGTGTCTTGCAGTAAAAGCGATACTATATCAGATGAGCCAGTCAACATCGCCCTTGGCGTCGTGCCTCACTGACACAAATACGCGGCCAGTAGGCGCAGGTAGTTTTATGGAACGGTTAACGAACTCCGAATGAATTCAGGTCAAATTATCTTCTCGTTCTACGTAAACCAATTTCATATTGTGAAATTTCGCACGATAAGAATTCTCTTCTCCTTTCATATTAGCTCTTTTAATAATGAGCTATATAAAAAAAATATGGTTACTTTTATGTACGACATTTTTAATTCGTTAAATTTAAAAATTACTTTTGTGTTTAAAGTTTTTATAAACGTTTTACGCGCACAGTAGCATTGCAATCGGTTTTAGTATGATAATTTAAGAGTCGTGTGGAATGAAGAAGTGATAATAATTAAATATGGTACAGTCCTAGTTCCAGGTTTGTTGAAGTCAGGAAGTTCATCGATATTATTCGGTTTAAGAGAATAACCTCGTAAACATGTTTAGCTTTAAGCGCGATCGAACATGGCTACCGAATTTTTCAAACTAAGCACGTTTGAGACCCGTAGTGTGACCGTTACCTATGTCACCAAACCAGTTGGCGCAGTGGAAAATCGATATATTCTCGAATTCGGGAGGACCAGGTTCGACTATCTGTCCGGTTATCCAGATTTTATTTAGCCTATTTTGGATTCCCAAAATCTCTTCACGTGAATACTGGGTTGATTCCTTAATATATTCAGTGGCCGATTATCTTCTCGAATCCTGTCTGAGTTACAGGTTTCGTCTCTAACAATAATATTTCTGTTATTGAAATATGAAGGAATGAGTTTACTTCGTTTCCAACTATAATGGAGATTCCAAATAATATGAGTTGATAAAGTTTAACAACAAATCTTCAAAACAGAATTTTATTTAGAATTATCGTCTTACTGCAGAAAATGATTTTTGAATAATTGCACTCGTATTTTGAAAAATGTATTTTGTTTTGTTAATGCAAGATAGAAAACCAGTTTACTGTTTATAACTTAAACTTTATTATTCAAATGCTTTGTTGTAGGTCCACCACGTTAGAATATGGCACGAGAGTAAACTAAATAATTACATTTTAATATTTCCAGATGTACGTAAATAGTTCTAACTTTAAGGGTTAATTTGCAATCACTTTGAAGAAAGTATGCTTATTAGTCCCTCCAGTAACTTCTTGTTTTAAAGCCTCGCTCTTTAGTTTTGCAGTGGTTTCGAAAATATGTTTTTTTAACGCAAATTAATACATGTGTCAAAAATTCATTCTGGCAGTTTTAACACTTATATATCCTCGTGTGTATATGAATTTTTATGTTGCAATATACCAAACGGATCTTTAGATTTTTGCTCCTGAATTAGCACACATTTTGTTGTCAAAATAAGCCGAAATGAAGCAAAATGATTTTTGGTAACAAACGGTACATTGTTTTAAAAAACGCTCTGGCAAAATTGTGTATCGTACGACTGTACACAGTCTCAAATTTTTTCAAAGCTTTTGGTTTAAAAATATTTGAATTATTTGCAATTGTTTGAAATTAATGAAAGATCATGGTCTTAAAAGGTGAGCTAACAGACAAAATAGTCGTCCAGCGCTTTGTTATCTTGAAGTCATCTTGCACGCTCTGTGAGCGAAGCGACGGGAAACGAAATGGAGCAATAAGCTCCTAGAGGGCAAGCAAAGTTTCCGTCAGGAAAATAGTGCGAAGGGGGTAAGGGGGAGCTTGAAGGGTTGGGAGGTCACCCTCGTTTTGGAGCCCTCGGCCGTTCGGACCGACGGCAATCGCGGCACGAACCACCACTCCCCCTTCCCCGCATCAGGCACCATTAGTAAACCTGGCGAGAATTAATGGTCCGGAAGCTGGGAGTGAGAGAAGCGCGTCGGGACAAGTAGAGAGGAGAGGAAAGATGCGGCACCTCCAGTATTTGTTTGGGAGAGGAACGGAGATAGCACACAGGGCGAGTAACAACGACCCCCGGATCGCACGTGCGCGAAATGCCCTGTCCAATTCGTTCAGCCGGCAAACACTTTCTCCTCCCTCTGGCATCCCACGCCAAACACATCCCTCTCCAGGACACAAATCACGTCTCCGTAGCGGATGTGAGCTGCGGCGTAGACGGACTGCAGGGGATGAGCGTGACAAGTCGTGGTAGGACTCCCTCGGGCTGCTGAAGATATCACGTGAGTCATGGAGGAGGTAGAGTTGCCTATACTGTCTACCCAGGGGCTAGGAACTGACCGCCGCGGTTAAATCTCACATTCGCAATCCCATTACGTTGTTCTTCCGTCGGAGCACTCTCCAAAGTGTTCTAATTTTAATTTTCAGTGTTTAATATATTTACATGATCAGTTCTGCTCGACGAGTGCATCTAAGTCCGCCTTTTTTTGTTATTTCTTACATTTGGCACTTTTAATCTTCACTTTCTTCCTATTTCTAACATAATTAGTTCATTATTATCATTCTTCTTATACTTCACCATCTTTTAGTCATACCTTATTACAGAATGAGCAACTCCGTCGTTTCAGTATTTACGTTAAAAACTGAAAATTCTGTGTATTTATATAAATTCGAACTACTTTTTAATGTCGTGTGCATAACTCATATGTCTTACAATCAGCCAAAGGCAGTTCACGCAATAAGAATATAATAGATGTTTCACTTAGTTTTACGGTGCTATAATCCATCAAATCATAATCACACTGATTCCATCTACGTTAGTCATTGCAGTACGGAGTTGTGAACGGAAGTTTGCGTCCGATGTACTTTAAAATGAAGCCTGTTGAAGGTGTTCAAGTGTGATAAAATAATTTCTTTTTTATATTAATGAAAAAATGTTAGAATTGTAGACGACACTTCTAAGTTCAGTTTGCTCTTAGAAAACAATTTTAGCTGGTACAGTTTTCTCGTAACAGTGCGTCAAAGCAAAAGTTTACAATTACGCTACCTACCATTCGAATAGTGAAAACCAATTGACCTACTCAGGTGAAATAATATGTCATGGGCTATGTATCAAAACGTTGAAAAAAACTTCCAGTGAACATTTTTGTGTTTGAAAATATTCCTGAATTTTTAACATTTTTTATTCTAGTACGTAGCTCATGGGGTGTTAGTAAATCGTGAATTATTTCATTTTAGTAATTCAATTGATTTTCATTATTTGCCTGGCAGCGTAACATACAAATTTTCACTTTGAAGCACCGTTATTAGAAAAAATATATCAGCTAAAACTATTTTGTAAGAGGAAACTGTACCTCAAAGGGTTGTCTACAAAATTAACATTACTTCATAAAATTATAAAATTATGATTTTATAGCACATGGCGTCTATTGTATGTCTTGAAAGGATAGCTAAAACCGAGGTGAAATATATTTAAATATTTGCCTTAAATTAATTTGTTTACCTTTCAGTGAAATTTCCGGTACAAAAAAAGCTATATACTAAACCACCAAATTTAATTTTCTATATAAAAGGAACGAAGACCAGTTGAGATAGTATAGTATTTGTTTATATCGCCAAAACTCATTTATTATTGGAATAAGATTTTTACTCGTGGCAGATTGCTACCAAAAAGCTAGATTTAAAAATTAATTTTAAATTATTTAGGGAAACGCTATTGTGAACGGTGATGCACAAATTCGATGTATGCAGATCGTTAGAATGGGAACTTCATTTAACGGCAGTAGAGAAAGAAAGTTATGCTAACAAAGAATGAACTACTATTAATCTTAATACAGTTTTTTTTTCATTTCTTAATCTATCAGAATAATCACTTTACTTTATTTCATACCCAACAATGATGTCGATAACGATAGTAGATTTTTAATTTATAGCTGCCAACAAAACTTACCGAATTAAAATAAGCAATATAAGGAGTTATTTTTAATAAAATATTAATATTATGCGGTTGTGGCTTATGTCATAAATTGGAATTATATATGAATATGGATGTTTTGATAGTTCCTTAACACATGTTATGGTCAACTCGTTTCTTAATTCCTGTACTTGTTTTAGTTATGTATAACAATCTCTGTTGGTTGACCTCAATATCGACGAAACGTAAAGCACGCGAAAAATGTAATAAAAACGTTTTTGCTGGTATAGTAGTAACTGCATTAAATATGTTTTATGCATAGTATATGTTGTTAAAATGAATTTCTTAAACTTAAGAACAAAAATTGACAGCATTATTTACATCGTATGTTTCGCTGGTATTTTCACCTTCATTCATTTTCAGTTTCTATTTAACACATTTAAAAATTATTTAAAAAATTTACAACCAAGTGAAATAATGTTTCGTTTTTACAACATACCTACCGAAAAGCAAATGTTAAGAAAATTCTTGTAATTATTTTCACTACTTCATCTGAAATATTTCTAACTTTTTTTAAAGCCTCAGGGAAAATAGAATTTTGCCTTACCACAAAATATAGCAATATGGACTGCGTCAGAAATATATCAAAACTTTACACTACAACCTATAAAAACATCAAAATGTTTGCAAACATGACAAAAACCTAAATGTTTGCACTACCAGTGCAAATGAATAAAATATTTTTAGTAATTTAAATTTTATTTCATATTCTTGCGGTTAAGTGTCTACATTTTTAAACCGTTTACCCCCATGTTGTTATTATTCGTAGTACCGATACTTTTCAAACGTATTCTTTAAGTGATAGTGAGTGAGAGAGTTTGGTCAGCGCTTAATTATTCTTTTAGTACTGCAGTAATTTGGTAACGGTTATTCGCCAGTCTAACTTAAATAAAATTAACCTGTACTACAATATATTTCAAACGAAATGCGTGCAACTAGAACATTGTTTTGCTGTGAATCAGAATTTTTAAACTCTCTTGATGATTAACTATATGTTTGTCTTAGTACAAATATTGTTACAAAATAAATAGTTTAATTTTTTTTCTTTTCTATTGTGTGTTTGTATTTTATTCCCTAGCCATTAAGGTAGGTGTAGAGCACATTTATTTCCCCAGGGAAATTTACGTTACACCAGCACAAAACTAGAGATATGTTCGACAGGTAGTAATTTACATAACATTCTGAACCGCCATGAAATAAAGCATTCTACCGACGGAAATAGGTATTCCCGAGGTGGTCTTGCTAGCAGCTACCGCTCGTTGGTTACTGCAAACTCAGTGTCATTTCTTGAGAGAGTGAGAGAGAAAGAGAGAAAGAGAAGATTAAGTAATGACGTAGGAGTAAATTAGGAAGAAGTTTGGTAGTTTTTAGCGTATGCATGCAACAGACTTAAGTTTATATTTTATTATTTATATCTTTTTATGGTAGAAATTTAATTTACACATTACGCCGCTAAAATTATCAGGAAAATTCATAAAACGACAAATTTATTTATTTTATATACATTTAGCAACACTCTGAAGATAATTTTCCACGAAGATTGTTATCCAAATGGGCGTGGTAGGCTGTTGTTAGAAGGCTGTGTGTACTTCAAACCTAGGCCAGGAGTGGTAATGGGCGGAAATTAGCTCTTCAAGCATAGTCTTGGTCTGTGTAGTTCAGTGACTGCAATGTGAACACTGTGTTTCTGCTTGAAATAATCAGTTCCAGCATAAGCATCTCAGAGGAATTTACTTATAAAGGTTTGTAATGTCGGTGCGTGACACTAATAAGAATATATAAATGTATGAAGAGTTCCATGACTCATTTAAGATTTACTCAACGAACAAAAAGTCATTTATTATATTCGAATAAACCAAAGGTATTATTTTTTGAACTATATGTCGGAATGCATTAAGTGCTATGTAAATAAAGATCACAAATTGAATACAGAATGCAGCTATGTCAATACTTGCTGACCTCACAGTTACATACAGAGCGATCATGGTTGAATGACCGGGCATAAGTAGCCTTAAACGGAATGGCAGAACACGATGAATGAAATCTAAGATGATAAAGGGAAACATAATGGTGCCTTGCACTCCAAGCAAGGGATGACTTGAGGTCCTTGAATACGATCGTTTGAGGGGCTTGAAAATAATCATGATGACTCCAAGATGTAGGAATAACAGAGTCTGAGCTGGAACAATAGATCTTGAGAAGTGGAATGGTGACCTAGAAACAAGATCCAAGATGGTGACGAATGACAAAGTATGAGGTGAAAGAAAATGCGCTGATCACTCTAGGGAAAATGTATGTTTCCCGAATGAATATTAATTACCTTGTCCCAAGTTTAAGAAGAATAACATTAAATGCAAAATTATCATTGTATATACAGAGTGTATCAGTACAGTGGTTACAAACTGTCAGGAGAGATATAGTACACCCAGATGATGGGAAATCACATAGCAATGCATGGTCGGAAACGCTTTCCTACGACAAAAAACACAAGAAAGAAAGGACACGAACAGCCTCGGGTTACGGTTAAAAGCATTTTAACAACACAACGGTTAAATGCCACGCAAAATTACACTTTTCAAATTGCGTGTGCAAACGCTGTTGACCTGTGGTTGTTCTATTAATAGGCGCTTGTAACGATTTTGTAATTACTATTTATATTACCTGGAGAAGAGAAGGTAAAAAAACGATCATATCGTCAGATAATAACCGTCAGATAGAGATAAAATATTTAAAAACGAGGAGCAAAACACTGTAACTTATCTCCTGAATACCATCTTTATCACTGGAAATTCTTAGTATCTCTTCTTTATACGCAGTCAGATAGCATGCAGGCGTTTATGGTAAGCGACAAATGCAGTGGCCAGCGGATACCAATGAAAACTGGTTTTCACACAATTAAGTATTTTTCCTCCAAGCTGAAATAACAGATTAACACTAACGTCTGGGTACTGAAATTCGAACAGGTGTTTTAGACATGTGCATTTAATAATATCCTTCTATTCAGGAACACGCTAGTTTTTATATTAATATGTATCCTACCTTGTGAGTATACGATGAAAAATTCAATTTTGAGTCTGAAATTTTCAACACGGCTAATAAACATTCCATAAAAGTTCATACATAAAAAACTGTTTACTTCTATAGACAGGCATGCCACCGGGATGCAGACACCAGACGATATTTAAATTACGCTAACAATTCTAGAAGATTGCATAAACATTTACAATGTTTTATATGATCGATGTTATTTCGTTTCGTAGTCGTGGCTGTTGTAAAGTTACTACAGGCGATTTCGAAAATTTGACCGGTTTGTCTAGACAGAGAAACATTTCCACTAAGTGTGTTCCAATTAAAGATTTTTTGTGTCTATCAACTAACACAGTTTTACGCTTAAAAAACGTTAAACCTTTAACAAACAGTAAACCATAGTAAAGTGAACATAAACCAACAGTGCTCTTAACGAAGTAAGAAATTGTAAGACAATCAGCCATTTCTCCTAGAAAATAAAAATATGCATTGGAAGCTTGCTGTTGTGTTTGCATTTACATAAATGATTAAAATGTTTAGGACACAACAGAATTATTGAGTAATGCTACAGCTATAAGGGTACACAAATTACAAAGATCCATAGCATACTTATTTTGACACACTTTATTAAATATATCATTACACAAACAAAAAGTTTTTAATGCAGAATAAAGAAATGGAAAATGTCACAGTACATGCATTTCACCAGTGGTAGCAACTGACGTAGCAAATAAATAATATCAACTATAACGACGAAATTTAGTGTATACATAGCATTTTCTTTGCCCGTACTAATATTAGCAGTTAAAGAACCAAAACGTTCGTTCACAGCAAAAGTTATGTACATAATAATATATCTTGCAGAAATGTTTTTCAAATATAAGTAATTAGTACTAGGAAAAGATTGTAACTTTTTAAGGAAGCATGGTTACAAAAGTCTCCCACCCTGAATTCCTTGGAAGTGTTCGTTAACAACATGGTTGTCCTCTTGTGATCGAATTGTCTGGTCAAGTGTACCTTGTGTATCACTACATTTGAAAGTAACTGTATCATAAGGTGTTAGTCAAGCCCGAAGTTTACAATAGCCTAAATAACTTTTCTCAATTTCCACGTTGCATAAAATATTATGATCCAGCTTAGCGTTTAAACAAAATTGGTTATATATATTTATTTATTAATGTTTTCAAAAGTTAGCTGTTAATTTTTTCTTCCCTGATATTTTTTTCAGGGTTTTAAAGGATTCATTTTGCTTGCAAATAATCGCATTGGAGAGTTGCTCCATGCTAGCCTTAACAGGCCTCAACATAATATCCCATTTCAGTTCCTAGAGACTTGATTCTTTAGCCACGTTACTATGTACATTGGTACAGTAGGAAACTACTGAACACGCATTCGGAGAATACGGTTTCGATTCCCAACACGGTCATCTCGGTTTCCCGTGATTTTCCAAAATTGCTTTAGCTGAATGCTGACATGGTTCAGCACAATGGGTCATTACAGATCCCTTCCCAACTTTTTGTCCCTCGCAGCTAATGGTTCCGTGTCTAACGATCTCTCTGTCGACGAGACTTTAACACATTACTTTGCGATTTTTTTATCTGAAAGAGATCTAGGAAGGGCACTATAATGCTGTAATTGTTTGTAACCAAACGATGACTATGATCATAATACAGCTCCACATATACTTAAATCGACTGAAAACTGGAGCGTTTATTGCAGTGTGTGAAATTAACTTAGCTACGTATATCTTACACACAAACTACCAAAGCAGTTTCAGAAATATTTCACGGCTGGCAGTGAGTGCTGGCATCTTAAGAGGGCGTGGGCACATAATTCAACACAAATAGCATTTAATTATTAACTGTAGGTTTTAAACAAAATTGTTTCCAGTGTTACGAACTTCTGAGGCACAATCTCCGACGCCGGAACCTGGTGTATTTAACTGCGGCGCAAGAGATCACGCGTAAACGAATGAGTAATTCTGGATAAATATTTACTCATAAAGTTGGAAAATACCATTTTCTAGGATTGTCATTGAGTATTACATCCATATTGCCTTCAAAAGAAGCATACAAATCAATTGATGTTTTCAGCGTTTACTTATATACCACGCACTCTTAATGTGGCCGCTTAGGTGAATATATTTAGCACGTTCCGAGTCGTACAAATGTGCAGGCGGTAAGGATGACACATTACGCGCTTCGCGCTGCTCCCTAGCCTCTAGGCGCAAGTCACTGAACTGTCGTACAGTGTCCTCGCTGACAACTCACCTCTGTTACTATTAGACACCGTGAGGTGACCCAATGCGTTAAATTAAAGGTACATGTGTATTGCACACTCTTAAACCTTCTTAAAGGTTCTGTACTATGCGCCGAGATTTACGTACCTAGAAAAGACAAAAAAAACTTATTTCCGCCATTTTTGGCAGTGTAAAAAAACCTTCAGAGATAAATGGTTGGCCTGAAATGTGTGTAAATGTGAGTAACGTCCCTTGAATGCTATTCGAAAGCAGACGCAACTAACGCACGTTGAGTAGTGTTCAAATAATCTTGTAACGGTTTAAGTTCTGCACACCGCTATGCGGCATTGACAGGTGGTCACTTAAGGGCGCGGCCTACCACAATTTTCATCACCATTTTTTTGTTTTTTATTTGTACCAAACATTTTTCTTATTTTAGAATCAAAATGTGACTAAATTTGGCTCTTATGAAATTTTTTTATCTCTCATAGTTTTCGCGTAACGGCTTGTTAAAGTCATTACGCGGAAACTATGAGAGACAAAAACACTTCATAAGAACCAAATTTAGTTACATTTTGTGTCTAAAATAAGATAAAAATATCTAGTACAAATAAAAACTAAATAATGGTGATGAAAATTGCGGTAGACCGCGCCCTTAAGGCCTCGATCTTTAGTTTTGCACTGGTTTAGAAAATATATTTTTAGCGCAAATTAACACATATATCAAATTTTCATTCTTACAGTTTAACACTTGTATATCGTCGTATGTATCTGAAAATTTCTGTAGCAATACACCAAACGGATTTTTAGATTTTTGCCCCTGAAATATCACATATTTTGTTGTCAAAATAAGCCAAAATGAAGAAAAACTATGTTTTGCTAGTTAACGGTATATTATTTTTAAAAACACTCTGGTAAAATCGTGTATCGTATGACTGTACACAGTCAATTTTTTCAAAGCGTTTGGTAAAAAAAATAGTTTAGTTACTTGTAATCGTATGAAATAAATGAAAGATCATGGCGTTAAATGTCTCCATTAAAAACCAGTTATATCATTGTAACAACACTTTTACTGTCTCAAAAATACTAATATTTAAGGTAATTTCGTTAGCTGCTAAAACTACAGCTGTTGAGAAATATTCCGTTTTTCCAACTTGAAAAAAATTAAACGCAAACGCTAACTTAACACTAAAACTCCTTTAACTCGTGTATAATGGCGTTTAGTAATATTTATTTTTCTTTAAACTCAGTAATATTTACTGCTATATTCATAATTTTTAGGTACTAAGCCACTATATTATGAAAACGTTTCATTTAATTATAGTGAGTTTGCCGTTTTTACAACCTCTTTCAGAAAATAATTAGAGCTTGTGAAATGCAGTCTTTGGATCTATCTCACAATCTAACGATACATAATTAATCAGGCGCCAAATTTACGAGTGTCACGTACGTTGTTAACAGACTGATAATCATAATGACCAACAACTCAACTTTTGCTCATTGCCACGGCGGTCAAAACAAATTGAACCTTGCCAAGTAAACTGAAAACAATAGCTAAAAGAATGATAAACGTGTAATATTTCGTCAGCCGTAATAATATTCGCACAACATTTGTATGTGTGATAATTGATAAACCTAGATATGCTAACAATAAGAGCGCTACCTGAAGATAAGTTGCGACAATAATGCGTTCAATTCCAAGTACTCTTTTCTGAATCCATCCGGTTATTGCCAGTCAAATGTCGTGAATTCTGATGATCCACGGGTTCCCAAAGTTTGCGCAATAATGGGATCTATTTCCTTTTGTAGTTGAAGTGGGTAAAAATCCGAGCGTTAACAATAAATAAGCGAAACATTTTGAATATGAAGACGTTCTGTCCTTTTTTTTATTCAGCAGCAAATCCCGTTATAAATTCGAAAAATTCTACAAAATAATATGGGCTTCTTGTATAGCCCGCGTGTGCTGCTTACGAGCACAATTTACTGGGTTCCAATCTGGTGTCTTCTGCAGAGTGTTTGTGTACGTTTCCTGCGCATCAGCGAAGTGTTAGTTGACACCAATGTGATGCAGCACACGCGGGCCAGGTAGTACACTGTGGACACAATTGATTGGTTTGATGCAACACGAGCGCTACACCTGGCAGTCACAGATGCAGCGATGTGTGGCGTATGTAACACCATTTACGTTCAACCTTTGGTCACCGATTTTAAGGCGTTTCCCGACTCTTGCGACCCCAAGTGTCTTATGTCAAATTTCTTGTCTCAGTGTCGGTTATATTGCTACGGGATGTTTCAAATGTCATAATTCACATTCTGTATATAGGCTATGTTATCTTTTTCCTTCTCGGCATCTAGTATGTATACAACAAGTATGCTAACAAATAACGAATGCTACAGAACATGTCAGGATTATCCTCACAAGACTGACGCTACATTTCACTCATATCCTTGCCGTAGATACAAAGTTGACCAAATTATAATCCTAGAACAACCACACGAATTCATTGTTCCGTACAACTTACCTGGTCTTACGTAAAAAAACAAAATAAAAAATTAAAGAACACTGTATTTTTTATGATATATTTTCCGATTCATTCTATCTTGCACAGTAAATTCTCGCACGAGATCTTGTACGAAATCGGAATCTTGCATGAGTTTTGCATGTGCATTTCTTAGCGATGAAAATGATTAAAGAGACTACAAGGTTGGTTACCATAGTCGTATTGGTAATAAAGATGCGTTTTACATTCTACAAGTTGGCAGGAAATGAAACATTTTGCGTGTTGATTGCGCGAATCAAGCTCTCTCAAAGTTGAAAGAGGTTCGAACCCTATTCTATCCTACTCGCAGCCGTAAACTTCTCGTAAATGCAGACAAAATGGCCAATAGCCCATTGATAACCTTGCTCTTTGTCTTAAAAATACGTTACATTAAAATGCAGTAACGTTAATTTATAATTCTTTATCATATTTTTTTTCAATTAAGTACATTGCAATATTAATTTGCTGATGATTCGTACTTAGATTGTGTTTCAGGTTCAAAGTCATGTTCACTAGTTTCAACTTTTTTAGCAATAATAATTTGTTACGCCTTAACGAGAGCTTGTATCAAAAATCTGTTCGGCAGTTGGTTTTAAAATCATCTTCTCTGTGTTGGCTGGTTTTTTCAAGGCAGAAAATACAATAGTTTCAGCTAATTATGTAATTAATTAAATTCGGGTTAGTTGGCGTTTTAGTCGAAACCATATAACGTGCCGTGAAAAAATATGCTTTCATGCCGAAAACCATTTTAAACGAAACTGCCAAAGAGATTTTTAATATCTGCTCTCGTTTAAGTTTGGAATCTTACTATCGAAAATACAGTAGAAAGTAATTATCACGTCATAACATCGATAAGCCTTCTTTTGATATAGTTATATCAATATTAGCCAGTTTATAGGCCTCGTCGGAATCGCAAACGCTGCGTATTGTGGAGATATAACAAATTCGTCTATGAATGCGCAAAGGGTCCCGAGAGCTGTTTGGGAGATCACGGACTCTTATCCGTCACTTATACGTGAATAGTTTGCGCGCTTGTTGCGAGAATGTTTTTGAATATCAGTTTGAAACTGATTTTCTTTATAAAGAATCTCAAGCATGATCGATGGCTGTAGCACGTATTAATCATTGCGTTAGAATGCTTGAAAAGCGTTGCGGTATTGATGAAGTTATAGCAGTGAGTACCCGTAAACAGTCGTTTGGCCATCAATGATTTGCATCGTTTTACAAAATACGAGCTAGGACGTCCCGTAAAGTCGCGTCGCGAAGGAGGGCCGGGCCATTCCGTACATCTCGAGGCAATTTATGGCAGTTCAGCCGGTGAGAAATGAGAACCTCCGGTGTGTAGCACTGGAAGATTTATCTCTCTGAGTGACCAATATCGGTTTAGCGAACTTGCCGTTAGGGCGCATCACCCCCTTCCCTTCACCCGCCTACGTGGCCAATACACCACCCTTCCCTCAGTCCCTTCCACCCTCTGATCCGACCACGGCCCTTGCCCTCAAGGGTAGTCCCGGCGGTGATTCACGAAGCAGAAAATCTGCGTATTCACGAGTTTGTGAGCGGGTTATGTTCGATAAATCATTTTCCATACATGGTGGGCGGAGGGGCGTGGGTCCGATATTCGGCTGCTCTCGTGATATCATCAGGCGCTTAGTGTAGAGCCGAATGATCAAACCCAAACTCACCGAATCTTCAGGCGAAAGCTTGCTATTTAAATCGCCTATTGAGCTCTGTGAACATCAATCATTCACAAACTCTTATGTGGGAAATATAAAGTTTAAACTGTCTCATTTCGAGGGACTAAACTACATGTACACGCACATGTTCAAGAGGTATGTGACCAACCAGTGAGAATTACTCAAATCAGCAAAATCATGATCAGAAAGTATGCACAAAAAGAAGTCCCACTTAAAAAGATTTTAGTATATGTTCATTAAAATAGAAAAACAAAACATTATTGCTACTTTAAAAGCCATAGGGTTGAACCGCACAAGCGAGGTTAGCCCACCTTCTTGCCTACACACCTCGGGCACATGTTACCCTCTGAGTCGACTGCTGTCTGATCGAAAATCCATGTCACCCGGTACAGTTACCTGTGTAAGGAATAGAACTTAGATTTGTCATGCTGAGACTTCTAGATACACACCTGAAAAAGGGTCACTTCTATGACCTCGTCATTTCACCGAACTTTTTTCCTACTTCCCCCTTACTCCCTCCAAGAACCACTCTTCACATCTCCTCTAAAAATGTTCTGTCAACTGCCGAGGTTGTAGAACTCCCCTACACTTCTTACCCTCTACAAAACGCCTGTTGTCATCCCTTTAACCTGTCTATAAACCGTATGCACCATCTATTGGTGCTTGTGTATCGTTCCTCCCATTGACTACCACGAGACGTGAAAAGTTTGTACATCAGACATAAAGCCGGAACCCTATTGGCCATAGCATCCAACATTCGTCACCGCCCCGCATAACCCACAGCGTAGTGGGGAAAGGAAAAGATGTTCTGTCAACTGACGAGGTCGTAGAACTAACATAGTCCCGATACACCTTCTTAATGGACGACTTGAAAAGAGACGGAGCTTCAGTCAGGTGTGGGATACAATTCCTATCTCCATGGATACCGCAGCCGAACATAACCTTCGTTTAGCTGTTTGGCTTCACATGTCCCGGATGAGATGTACGTCAAGAAAATTGATTATTTGTTTGGAATTTGCCGTTTTTTTTCAGGTGAACAATAATCTTATGTATTTGCATATCTTAACAATGAAATTGAAACTAATATATTTTCCCCTTGCGTGCAAATCTATGAATGCGCAACATTTTTACTTTCTGCAATTACAAAATAACAAATCAATATGTTTGTAAACAAGCTTTGTTTCCCACAGTATTTCCCCTGCGGTGTGACGTCAGGGGGCGTGTACTTCAAGTCGTCCATTATTCCTGGGAATGCGAAGAACGAACTAAACGAGTTTAAGTTCGCTGTCAGTGACGATGGTTGTATCCACAGTTATTCTTAGTCGTTCATGTCAGTTTAGGAAAAATTGGGCGGTGCGGAAGCTGCCGCATCATCACTGCACCAACCATTCCCCCTTTAATGTGACTTAATTTGAATGACCCCAGTACTTTTCGTGAGACAATTTGCATAGTGACAATTTTTGAGACCCAAATGGACAAACACAAATTTACACCCAGCCCTACCTAGGAATCGAACCCAGAACCCCCCGCACCAAAGCCGGCCGCTCAACCAACTGAGCTACGGGGGGTCGGCTTAACCATTGAGCTAAGCAGTCGAACAATTCCGATATTGACGTACAATGAAGATAGATAGTTAATAATTACTCCATGTACTATTGGTATGATATTTCTAAGAACTGTAGCATATAAACAACCACAATAAAAAAGACTAAGATTTGTATAGTTTGACGATAATATCGATGATAAATTGAAACATTTTAGTGATAATTTTAATACGCACTTAGTGGATTTCACCAAACAAGAGAAAATCGAGAGAGAAAAATTCCTTTCATAAAGCAAAATAACTTACAAATAGACTTCTATGTTTTACGTACATAATATCATTATTTTTTCACCGAATATTAATCATAATTTTGCCTCAAAATTCAACACTAGCGTTGCATCACTTGACAATTTAATCTGCCCTCGCAATGATTTTCACCACACTTGTGTCGACAATACTCAAGTCTTTCTGTAACATATAAACGATGTTTCAAGCGGCGTTAAAACAATTAGCATGAATTTTGGATTTCTTCTATCACATAGAATATTTGTAATATCAGCTAGTCTGCTTGTCTCTGTCATGATCTTCCTTGTTTACTTTTGAAGGAATGTCTTCAACAATTCTTGCATACACAGGTCAATTATTTTTGCTGTGTAATGAATGAAAATTACAGTCGAATGTACTAAGCTTGTAGAATATTAATGAACTGATACGTAAATCCTACTGACGTGTGGTCCTTTAATTAAGATAGAATAAAAAGTAATTGTTCTTGGTCCCAAAATTTTTGGCTAAAATTTTTTCCGCCCTTGTCACTACTTTGTATCTCGATGACTTTGGATTTTTTGAGTTCCCAGACAGTTGTCTTCGTAATAATTTTGTATTGTCGCCAGATTAACTACTGGAGTTTCTCATAGATTTTATGTTTTCCAAGGAGTTTGGGTTTGAACTGAACGTACAATAAGATTGAACTTCAATAGTTAGTTCATCCTAAACTATCATGGCTTTACAGGCTCGTGTTTGAGAAGACAACACACATTTCCATATGTGAATGATTACGTTCATTTCTATAAATATATACATATTATTGTGTTATAACATGGTTTTTAGTTTTAATAATGTATTCTTTAGCATCGCAGACATTACCGCCATTATTTACGTTACAGGATACATAATATTGAATATCGTTTACTGTTTGGTTCTTCGAAATGGCTGGTAGGATAGGCTTGCAGCAGACGGGTCCTCTACATTAGGAAATGAAATAATTGTTTAGAAAATACGTAGCTGAAAATGTGAATTTCATTATAATCTCGTTTCCGAACTTTAACCAAAATAAAGTAACTTTATCACTTACTTCAAACCAAAGGAATTACAAACAGAAAACGTGTTAGTTTATTTAAAATTTCCTTTAGCATGCAACCTTTTTTATCACCATGCTGCACATTGAAGTAAGCATAAATTGTATTACTATTCAATGTTTTTCTTACATCCTCTCTGGTGAATCCTACTACATTCCACACTTTATGTGATCTTGCGAAGAAATGTCATGTCACGTAAATTTGGCCATTCAAGTCTCAACTTCGGAGTGAGAACTTTTAACAAAAAAAATAATAAAGATACGCATAGTACGCATTAAACCTAGACAAGTTTGCAAAAACCATTCCATCGGCAAACGGCGTCGGTTTATTAAAGCTTTTAGGGTATTATTGTTTATAAATTCAAAATTTTATTACTAGCGTTTTCCTTCTACTGTTATTATTATTATAAATTATCTATTTACTTCCCGCGTTTTTTGATAAATATGATGATTTTGAAAATAATCAAAAGGAAGGGAATTCTAAGATAACTACGCCGGTATAGTACATACTTGACAAATGAAGTACCACCATATCTCTTGTCGGAGATGTCAATGCCAACATGATTTCCCGCAAGAAATATGAAAATCCATCAGTATAATTAACGTAACTGTTATCGCTAAGAGTTACACTACTCTAGCTATCACTTAGACTCAGTAATCCAGAGAATTCATACGCTATAAGACGTGCTCAGAAGAAAAGCGTTTGCAGGTGGGTGTATTAGAGTGTTGGCAAGCTTGCACGACGACGCGGGACAGTGCAATTTGTCGCCACTCTAGCGCAATTAAGATTAAACCTTGCAGCAGTTTAACTGCATTTACTACACGGTAAGTGGCTTTACCAGCTCCATGTAATGTAATTTTATGGCGTCTCTTTCCCGCTTGGAGAAAGGGAGAATAAAGTGCAGCTGCAGAGACGCTGTTAGGATTGGATTAGAAACTCAGCCGTATCTTGAGATCGTATAAGGCAGAGTGATATCACATCGTACACTCTCTATTTCCGAATCATTGGATATATGTTAATTATCCGTGATTTTTCACTGATGACTGATGGAGTACACAGTAACGAAATATTCTTGAAACTGTGACCCGGAAAGAGGGAAAGATCGAATGTGGATATTTATCTTGTTATGTAAGAACACAAAGCAGTAAACATTTCAACAAAAAAAAATACTTTTCTGCCTGCAAAATTTAGAGATATATGAATTGTTAAACTTATATAAAGCAAAGAGAACGTTTAGTTTTATTATAACTACAAGTTTAATTTTATGGTCCTTCCTTATTTATGACTTTACAATTGGCATTTTCTGGAGGGCCTGTTGCTAATATAAACAGTCATAATAATGAATAAATTACAATTGGCTCTATTGACGCTAAATTTAATTTCTCCTTCGTGCAGCTAAAGCTTGACCCACAAGGGGTCCTATTTATCTTTCTACATCACAAATTGAAGTAATTAAATTACACGTGGACTGGAAATTTCACCATACAATATTGCGTTCATTCCCACGAAAGAGGGGATTCTCCTTACACGTGCTACATTTCGTTTCTTTTAAGGGATACATACCACAAACTAAAACGTAAATTTCTTCATCATATGCATGTCTTCAGAACTCCTATACGCATGTGTGGTCAGGCCCAAAAACATGTTTACATTTAAGATTCAGCCAAATTACTCAGTAAAAATCTCTAATAATCAGCGTGAATTTACTGAGTTTGATTTATAGTACTGACGTTGCAAAAGTGAATCGGTATTTATTTAATTATTACCAGTAATTTTTCAATGATAATGATTCAAACTGCGGCAATGGTAATGCGTGAAAAAACTGCTTATAATCAGGGAGTTTTCATTGGTTCTGTTTTTTTATGGAATATAATATATATATATATATATACATACATACATACATACATACATACATATAGTCCATTGTATGTAAAATTGAGACGGTACTACGAACCAAGTTTATGTGGTGTTCAGTACACATAAATGTGTGATCCATCAGTAACTCTGCATACGCCCAAGTAATATCTCCTCCCACTTTCATCCCATTATGTGTGGGTGTAATACCTGCATAGATTTTGATTGCTAGGTACTGCGTCTTCACACATCCGCACAAAAATATGTAAATATAAATATCGTGTGGGGATTCACGCCCCTGACATAGCGTCTGGAAACGTCAGCTGATCCCTGAAGGATGATATGAGAAGCCGTGTAGTGGGGAAAGCTACGGAGTGCGTAAGTATGTGGAAACGGGAGCACTCCGGAAAATTTTGCCGGTAAATTGCAAAGTCCACCACGTTTCCCACGTGAGAGAAATAGCGTTCCAGCCGCTGAGGAAATGAACCAGAACTCCTTGGTAGACGAGGGAGTAAAACTTGAACATCACAGGGGCTGCGTGATTGACCCGTCTTTACCGTTCCTCCCATTCGCAGTCAGTTGTCTTAGCGAAACTAGGAACATATTACTTTAATGTGGCGTAACTCTACCTCGTTGAAAAAAAAAACAGTAAAAAAAACCAAACACTAGCTTTATTGCAGGAACACAAAGCTTTCTGACATGTATAAGTGAATAACACCAGTAACTGATTACTTGGTGAAGACAAACAGTCTCAGAACACGCTCGTACATCAAACAGATCCAAAAATTAGCCCGTTAAGTAACAAATATTGTATGAGGTGAGTACCAGAGAACCAGGTTATGCAGACACATTACTGGGCGCCTTTGGGCGTCTGTATCCCAGAATGATGATTAAGAAATGAGGATCTCTGTTGGGGGGGGGGGTGCGACGTCGGACTCGTGGTTGCGGAAGAAACGGGGGATCCCCGAGGATTACCGCCGACCTGCACCATCATCCACCCCGAATCCCTCAAGCGAAAATCCGCTGACCGACCCTGACGGGAATCTGTTTTAATTTTGTAATTATAATGACACAAAACTTGTCATAATAACCAGAGGCAATATTCAGTATTAGAGAACACAACAATTTTTTTAATACCAATATTCTATAACCTTAGTTAAGAGCGAGAGATAGTCACCATCTTGAAATGTTGTATTTTGTGTCATAACTCATCTTCTGGGTAAGTGTATGCAACTTTAACCGAACTGCAGAATAGAATACATATTAAGGGAATTTTATACGTTACTAGCGTAATCTTTGTTCGCCGTTACTGTTGTTACAGATCGAATTGCTGTTAGAAAATTCTTATTACTTTCTTAACTGCAATTCGATCTGTATCAAGAGTAACGGAAAATAAAGATTTATAGTGTCTAAAATTCTATCCATGTGTATGCTATTCTGCAGATAAGTTAAAAGTTATAAGAATTTTGCTACAAGAGAGGTTATGAAATAAAATACAAAGATTCAAGATGGAGACTATCAGTCACTCTTAAAGTGGGACATCAGTGGCCATGTTGGATTATTTCATTTTTCGCTTTTTTATGTTCTGAGAAAAAATGTAAAATGTGAAATTGTAGCGTGAATTCTATTTATCTTGCGCTACAGTACAAACACCGCAGTTGAACTTTTAACGTATATCCAGGTCGCAATCAGTCACGAAAAATTAAAAATTTAAAACAATTTGACTGACTGCGGCTCAAACATACGTTAAAAGTTCAACTGCGATGTTTGTACTGTAGAACAAAATACATAGAATCCACGCTATAATCTCAAAATTTACGCTTTTCTTCTCAGAATTAAAAAAGTCAACTAATTAAATATTCCAATATGGTGACTGATGTCCCACCTTAAGTTCTAGAAAAATCCAGAAGAAAAACAAACCCATAAATATCCGACGTCCAGACATATGCCCCATGATACCAATACCGCCCACGACGTCGACTCGAGTAGGGCTCGCTGAGATTAGAGCCTGGAATTACTTGGTGACAGGTGAGTGCTCTAGCTACTGTGCCATCTGCGCTTATCTGCCTTCAGTGACACGTGCTGATGTTCAATAAACTACACTTTGTGATGCTAACCGCCAAATTCTGTAGTTATGATAACTCTCTTGCACAAACTTATTAAGTGTAAGCTTTGTCTGTAACCATTATTCATAAAATCCTCAACTTCCTCTATCTTATTTATCACGCAAACAACGATCTCGATTCTTGTTGTTGTGTCCATAAATTTCAAATTATGCAAAAGGTACGACGTATGTAAAGACTACTACGAACCACTTTGTAAGCCATTGACTAAGGAATTTCAAAACACAAAAAATTGATTTTGTAATTGGAACTTGCATGTAAATACATTACTCACGTGTACTGTAAACAAGTTTATACAAATGAAACAAACTCTTTTAAAAGTCGAGAAACGAGTTCCAATACATCAAAATACATTTAATTAAAAGACCTGAGTACTCACAACCCGAAGGATATTCTTCGCTCACTCTTACCGAGTTCTGAAGTAAACAATAACATCGTATCATTACACCACGTAATTTACTAAATAACTTCTCAATTAGTTTCGAGCTCTGATGTGCGATATCTAACTACAAAACTTTGCATAGCGAGAATAATGAAATAACACAACGTGTTAGCATAAAAACAATTTGCGGGAAAATTTCGTACACGTTTTAGTCATACAATGAAGCTAAATTGTGAAAACTTGACTAAGTATAATTTCATATAATATTACAGTATACTCCAGTAGTCACTTGCAATTATCGAGCTAATCCCAGCGATAGAGAATCGAAATTTCTGACGTTTATGTAACGCAAATTTAGTCCTCTGTTCAGGTAACTGTTCCATATTTTAATAATTTTTTAGTTTAATTTGTCTCTTCTAAGGGCATTCAAGTGGGGTAAAACATAATTTTATATTCGAACAAAATAGGGTTAGTTTTGTAGACATTACTTCAATGTACACTTTCACCTTACGAAAAAAATTAGCTCAGCCAGTTTTCACATAGTGGCAATATTTTTTTCTTTGCTTAAAACATAAAAACCAGTAAACATAATTAAATTTAAAAAATCACATCAAAACTATATATTATGGTCTACGGCTTTAAGCAAAGAAAACCCGTTTTAAAATATTTTTGTAATAAAAAAAATTGCTAATATTACAAAAATGTTGCATTTTTTTTTAATACAAAATCTTTTGGCATGGATTTTGTGTATGCTTCTAGCCGTAAACCGTGACATGTAGTTACTGCGTGAATAATTTCATTTCTTAATGATTATTGGTTTTCAAGTTTTGTATGATGTAAAAATTTTGAAATTTTGAATTTGAAATGCCATTATGTGAAAACTGGCTGAAATTAATATTTTTTTTTTAAATAGGAAAATATACTGCCAAGTAATGTCTATAAAACTAACATTATTTCATACAAATAATTGTAACTTTATCCTCGTGAATACACTTAAGTGGTATTGATCCCTACTACATTGGATTTATCTGTTTATTCTCGATAATTTCTGTTCCAGTCTATGTATCAAAATTTTTGTCGCGGTAGAGCATAGATACAAACTTAATCGATTTTCTATAATTGTTGGAACCATTATATATTCATTATTTTGTAACGGGAAACAGCTAAAAAGGAAAAATTGCTTTATTTACGGGAGCGACTACACAGACCACAAAATTAACAGAAATAATGCCATATGGATTCTAAAAAGTGAATGAAACAATAAACTATGCCTTGTCAGCGTGAAAAAAGTAAACCAATGTCTCTATTCCCTGATTTATAAGAAAACCCATAAAATCGATCTGACAGGGATCAATCCCGCCTTAAGAAAAATCATGTTTGGTCGACTATTAAACAATTTTATCAATAATTCGCACAACACATTCCTTTCTAAAAACATATTTTCAACAGAAAACATACGTATCATTAGTTAAGTTAATAATAACTTATAAAACATTATTCCATTATTTTTAGTACGTAGCCACTCACTTCCACGTTTCAAAAATTAAGCCACATAATCTCGCTGTTCACGTTCAGCAACCTTATAGTACCAAACATCTAAAATGTGTTGAAATTGCGAACATCATCGACGGAGGAATACGAAACAAAACAGAATATGAGATAGGGAATTTCAATGAAACTTAACTGAAACGGAATGTGGATACGCGAGAATGTCGGACAAGGTTCTTTACTAGCGCCACGCGCCAGGGACCTGGAACTAAAATCAAACATGTCTGATGGTTAAAGACGCTGAGCGTGGGTATAAAATGTCGTCACTTACTTCATAAATACTTGTTTTGTTTATCTTAAAATTTCATAGGCGTCACACAACGCGCAAAACCTTGTTGACTTTAATAAATGTTTTGAACTTTGTTGGCATAAATGCTACATTGACACTATCTTTACGATAAAAACTTCATGGCCATTGTCATATTTCTTCCAGTTGCTCTCAATTTGTTACCTATGGAACATAGATAAATCGTTAACCGAGTTGTACGACTGCTTTTTATCGCAGACATTGAGTGGGGCAGTAGTTTTAACACAGCTGTTACTATGTGAAATTTTTTTTCCGTCAAAGACTTTAGAACAACTGAAAAGGTACGTTTACAACTAACTTCACGATTCATAATTTTCAATATTATGCTTATTTATTTATTGCTCATATCTCATTCATATACGTATGACAACACTTTATATTTACAACGTATGCTTCGATTTAATGTTACAATATGAGTAAAAAGTAATAGTATCTTTATATTTGGACCTTAGAAGAAGTAATTTACATGATATTGACATTTATGGATGTAGGAAGAACATTTATGATGATTTGTTTAACGAAAACTTTAATCAGAGTATTTTTATTGTTTAAAATACTATTCATCAAATTTTAGTGAAGTTAGGTGTGAGGACTAATTGCTGTACTACTCAGCAAAACACTATGAAACTAGAAGGAATAATGCCACATAGACAGAGTCAATACAGGTAGAACCAATGACTTGAAAAAACAGGAAATAGGAAGGGAATCGGCAACGGCCTATAGTTAAGAGGAATCCCATTTTGCCAAAGAGGATTTCGGAAAACTATGATTGAAAAATAAAAAAGGTATAAATACATATATTTTAAATTAAATAGTCACGGTTATTTGAACATACAAAATGTAACCTTGCGTCTAAATGAAAAGAAATTAATCTTAAAAATAAACATCATATTTAGAAATAAAAATGTTTGTAACATAGATTTAGGTCTAGTTAGAGTGAAAAATTTATTTTAATATTTTCATAATTAGTTTTCCTTCAAAATGATTAGAATTTACAAATTAAATCAAAACCAAAATTAACTACAAGTGAACTGAAATTACGCAATGTTTACCATAAATAAATTGTGTACCGATTTGAGCTATATGCATTGTTAACTGGGCAAATAGACTAAGTTATTTTTTAATTCGATAACTATTATGTGGATCAGCAGTGACTGCTTGTAAATTTTAGAGTTTATCATTAAAATTTTTGATATAAATAAATGTGTAAATTTTAACACTCCTGTATTACAATCGAAACAAAACAAAATGTTCTCGAACCACATCAAAGAGTGAATAAAAATGTCAGTATGGATTCAAAAATACTATTAGTAGGCGCACCCGAAGGAAAAAGACACGAAACGCAAACGTCAAGAAAAAAAAATGCGATTTCATAATAATAATATTAATAAAATAAAACATAAAGCTGAAATGGCGTGGAAATGAAGCACAAGAAGTTTGTTAAGAATTTAAGGTCGACATCGGAAAGAACATCTGTATTTGAATATATTTGAAGTTTGATAGACGACGAGACTGGAAAGTGAGAAAATGAGAGGTTGTTTTATTATACATGCGAGTGTTCTACACAGAGAGTTCTAAGGGATAAATGGTGCTGCACTAAAATAAATGTTTGTGGATAAGGGGCGTTAAGCAATAACCTGACACACAGATATCAAAATTGTGAAAATGAACACGAGGTAGTAAAATATAGCCAACAAATACGGGACAAGTGTCAGTTACAAATGCATACTTGCGAATAGCTTTTATTTCTGACTACAGACTGGACTTCAAGCTTGTGTTTGATCGCTTTACGTCTTCCTTCAGCATACAATGCCGTGGTTTGCAGACAATTTTAAACGTCTTCACAAGAGTGACTAGGCTTACGTAACGAACTAAAATACCTAAATGGTAGACAATGGCATCACAGACTGTGTTCAAGGATGCACATGTCAATGAAGCCTAGAATATTCCCTCCAATAATAACACGAATTTCACATGTCTCCTGGTATGTTAGTGAAAGTACCAAATAATATTTCAACTTAATGTAACCGATGTTATACAAATGTCTACAGTTATACTAATGAAAATAAATGCAAAATGTTACAATCTTTAAAAAAGCTACCATGTTTACATTCTTAACTGTTCTGTTCATTAATGAACTTAATTGACAACCCATTTTTACAGTGTGCGATCACATCGATGGCCTAGTTCAAAAGGGCAACAATTCAAAATTCCCAGTTGTGAGTAAAAAGCATACAGAAAGACTTCCGTTTCGCCGAAACATTGTTAATTAACATATTTAGGATGTTGTTAATTTGAAGCAAAAGTATAGTGGCAACTATTTAATGTGTTTAAAATGTTTATAGTCTGCCTTTGCTGATATTATCTATTCAAAATAAAAGAAATACAATTTCCTGCTCTTTACTGACAATCATAAAAAGTGCTATGTTATTAAAACAAGTGATTTTACGTGTTGTTTTTTCTTTTCAACTGGATAGAGTGCACTTCTGTCTATGTGTTGGTGAGCCAAACTCAAAAATGCCATTTTTTTAGTTGTTTTCCTTTTCAACTGGGCCATCGACGTACAACACCATCTTGTGACGCACTTTACATATTTAAAACCTTTCTAAACGATGCCAGAATTGCGTAGGCTTTCATATGTCGATTTCACGTTTTCTTGTGTAACTGTGCGTAGACAACCTTGGTTTAAAGCCATTCTTCACTGTTTCCACTTTTTTTAGAGATAATTATTTTTAAGCATATACGAGAGCAGATATCAAAAATCTGTCCGGCAGTTTTGTTTAAAATAGTTTTATCTATTTTAACTTTTTATTTTAGGCAGTAATTTGTGTGGTCTTTAACTATAGGTGATTCGCAATAAAGTGAGCACTCAACAAAGCCCTGCTAAAGTTATATTTTCAACCAATCCGTACATTTCCGCGCGTAACGGCTGACGACGGGAAATGTCAACCTCTCTCTCTAGACACGTCATTTGATGTTTGTGATGGTGTAATATAAATTGTGCAGTTGGTAGGTACCTATATAGTTTGACAAAAAAGTTTACTAATTACGTAAAATACAATTACGTAGATTTAGGTTGGTATGGTTCCTGTTTAAATGGCAAAATACACGGAATTATATTGTGTAACTTGGCTGCCAACTTTACAAGCAGTATGGCAACCATAATTATTGTTGTATTATATGCAGTAACGGATAGTGACATTTTTCAAAGGTTAAATTTTTAGTGCTCACTTCATCCCGAATAGCCTATTATTGTGTAACTAACGAAATTCTAGTTAACTGACTTTTTAATCGAAACCAAATAATTTCTTGTCTCGAAAAAATAGCTATCGAAGCAAAATCCATTTTACACAAAACTTCCAAACGGGTTTTTTATATCTGCCCTTGTTTATGTTTTAAAAAAATAATTATGTGCGAAAACAGTAGAAAGAGGGGAACATGGCCTTAAGAAAACACTTAGAGAAAAAATATTTCAGGTCGTACGAGATAAAGTGAGCACTAAAATGTAACCTTTGAAATATATCACTAGCCGATGTGATTCAACATTAAGAGCTTTCAAGACTAGAGTAGATCAGCACTCTCTCATATTCGTATGAAACTCGGAATATACGCTCTGAGTCACGTAAATAGACAGCTAAGGCGGGCTCAGATACTATATAAAGGTTGGTGAGCTCTCCCAGCGCGCTTCAGTCTGAGAAAGGACGTGGAAGGGATAGGTTACGTTGCTTGAGCTATCCACCCCCCTAAGAAAGGCGAGCGTAAGAAATCGTCGCGTTTCGCAGAAAGTGACGCGCAATTGTTTCTGCAAACATACAGCAGAACGAGTCGACAATGGACGACTTGAAGTACACGCCCCTTGACGTCACCGCAGGGGAAAAGTACTGTGAGAAACAAAGCTTGTTTACAAACGTGCTGATTTGTTAGTTGGTGATTGCAGAAAGCAAAAATGTTGCGCATTCATAGATTTGCACGCAAGGGTAAAAAATATTAGTTTCAATTTCATGGTTAAGATACGCAAATACGAAGATTAATGTTTACCTGAAAAAACGGCAAATTCCAAATAAATAATCAATTTTCTTGACGTACATCTCATCCGGGACATGTGAAGCCAAACAGCTAAATGAAGGTTATGTTCGGCTGCGGTATCCATGGAGATAGGAATTGTATCCCACACCTGACTGGAGGTCCGCCTCTTTTTAAGTCGCCCATTCAGACTGCTGTAAACTTGGTATTGTTGTAATTGAGAGTAATGTCGCTATTTGTCAAAAACAAAATATTTGAATGAAATAAAACGGTTTTAGTTTTTTGTGCACCTAAGTTGCCAATAATTTTCCACATTAAAAACCTTATTTTCAGCAATTTTCGAAAAATACGAAGATGCATTCTTTCATGTTCTTATAACGTTTGACCATTAGGCCGCGACATCTAATCTTAGCGTAAATTATTTAATTTCAGTAAGTCTGGTGGTTTTCCTTGGGTTTATGAGGCCGTAATCATGGATATTTTTACTTTGGCATGCAGTTATTTGAATACTATGCATGCTAAAAGTTTTCCCATAAGAGGGAAATGCAGTCTCAAGTGACATCTACAAATCTTAAATAACTTCGTACTCAAATAAAATTATTAATTTCACACTTGAACGGCCGTGACTTTAGTTACCTTAATGCTTACATGGTTGGCAGTGAAGTTACACAATATAGTTCGTGAATTGTCATAATTCGATACAACAGCACTGAAAGATAATCAACTTAAGTAGACATACTCATACTTCATATAACTAGTAAAAATGTTTTATTAAACTATATGGGTTCCTACTGACTGCGCAAATTAGCTTCCACGGGCAAACGTTAAGTGACGTGTCTAGAGAGGTTAGACTTTTCCCGCCGATAGCCGTCACGCGCGAAAAGATACGGATAGGCTGAAATAGAACTTAAGAGTTAATGGACGCTAGCTTTTTTTACGTACGAGGCACGGAAATTGGGAAGGCAATAAGTCGAATATAACATTCCGTTAGACACCTCATCGCCTCAAGGCGCGGAGTACTAAACTAGCGTGCAGTGTTTTCGTATAAATCGTTTTTCAACGGCATTTCAAGCGATGACCCTGTTATTTTATTTGTGCAAAGTATGACGTAAAGTCCATTTCAGGTTTCTATGATTCGGTTTCCCGATTTCGGTTGATATTTACTCAAATACAACAACACGAAAAAGTCATTTTTAGCGCTTTTGAGGAGCTTGGAAAACATATTTTTAATTAGTGAACGGCATTTTTTGAAATCGTAAGTACACAGTTTCAAGGGTGTCTTCTTTTTGTAGATAAACACATAGGAAACATTTTCAATAGTTACACAAGAAAAAATACTTTTCGTACCACGCTGCAGCATGGCTCAATCGCCAGGTCCAGGGCTTTTTTTGAATGCTTTCTTTATCCCAAACTGCGTATATAATCAACAACTGAAAAATGCTGCGTTAATTATTGTTAGGCTGTGTTACAGTTACTTCCGAAAAAGGAGAAAGCGGAATGGCAATCATATTCAGCTCATCACTAGCTGATGTCTCAGTAGCCGTGGTTACACTATGTGTCCTGGCCTACCTGTACGTCAACCACGCCTTCAAGTACTGGGAGAGGCGAGGCGTGCACTACATCCCGCCCACGTCCATCTTCGGCAACCTGGGTCGTGTGGCCTTGAGGAAGGTGGGACTGGGAGAGTACCTGTGGGAAGTCTACCAAGTGACGTCAGGCCACCGGGTCGTCGGTCTCTTCGCCGGGTTGAAGCCCATCCTCATGGTGCGTGACCTTGACGTCGTGCGCAGCATCCTGGTCAAGGACTCGCCTCTGTTCCTGGACAAGCCTTTTGAAATCTCACCTGCCTCGGAGCCGGTACTGTCCAGGAGCCTCTTCTTCTTGAATGGGAAGAAGTGGATACACGTGAGGAGGAAGTTGACCCCAACCTTCGCCACTGGCAAGATCAAGAAGATGTTCACCCTCATAAATGATTGTGGCAAGGGGTTGCTTCCATGCATCGACCAGGAAATATCAAAAGGTGGGGTATGAAGGCTAAGCAGAGAAAATTACGGCAAATAAATAATGCGAAAATTAAAACATTGGCAAACCAGTAACAATATGCTTTTATGAAATTATAATGTGTATTACAGTAGGTTGTCACACACGATCAGCTCCTTGGTTTAATAATCACACAAGTAAACATGATCAGTAATACAATTGTACTCATATCAACCACTAAACCAGCAAGTAAATCAAATTCACGACTTCCGAAATTAAAATACGTAATTTTGCTAGCCACTTAAGGTAAAACCTTGTAAAAAAATCCGTCCAGAATAAAATTAAGCAATTAAGTATTTTAAATGTACTACAGGTGTAACATATTTATTTACTTTCTAGAAAATTTTCATAAAATAATTTTTAAAACAAATACTATCCGGAATGTTATATATATTCTGAGCATAAATAGCTCTTTGATAACTTCGTTAAAGCAATTTTTATAACATTTACTATGTTTAGATAAGACAAAAGTTGATATTTAGTTTTGTGTGACAACAACCACGTTGAATTAAAATAGAAAACTATATGTCTTTACCAGGAAACTCTGTAAGGGTGAAGGACACGGTGGCCAGATACACAACGGACGTCATAGCTTCGTGTGGTTTCGGAGTGAACGCCAACGCCCTTGCAGATCCGAAGAGCGAGTTCCGAGAAGTGATGAGGAAGGTGTTCGAGCGAAACAAGTTACACAGTTTTGCCAACATTCTCACCGTGTTCCTGCCGTGGCTACGAAACCTGCTCGGGCTGAAAGGCTTCGACAGCAGCATCGACGAATACCTGCGCAAGACGTTCTGGGATGTTGTCCAGCACCGGGAGACGAACAACATCGTTCGACATGACTTTGTAGACACCCTTATGCAGATGAAACACAAGGGTGAAGTCAGAGCTGAAGACGCCCACGATGCTGAAGAAATAAAGCGAGATAGTAAATACGTGGACATGGGACTTGCCAGAAGTGGTAATACAGACATAAGTAAGTATGAAAGCTACAGAGTGTGAAAGGTATATGTGAATTATCAGAAACCTATTTAAAATTCCATGTCTTCGTTTTATCTTCAATTATATTGTAGAGAAAAAAGGTCAGTTCCCGAGTTTTTTTTCAGACCGGTGCCAATAACTCAAATATTTTTTAACCAAAAGTTTTGAAAAATTTGAGTCAATGTGCAATCACACGATGAACAATACTGTGGACGCGTTTTTTTTTCTTTCAAATAATGTACCATTTGCCAGCAAAAAAAAAATAATTTCCTTCATTTTTGCTTATTTTCACGACGAAAAACGTGGTACTTTGGGTAATGAAATCTAAAAAACCGTTCAGTATAATTCTACAAAAAAAAATTCTGCTACAAATTATAACATATAAGTTTCAAAACTGTGTGGCGAAAATTTTATATGAGTAATAGGTAGCAATAAAAAAAAATATTTTCGAAATCATTGCAAAACTCTGTAACAAGGCCCTAAACAGATAGCTGTTGAAGCTATTTATGTAATAAATACTTGAAATTGTTCTTTAAATTTATATTAAATATCGATTCTCTAATATAATTAACGAAAATACACGTCAAAATTATATGGTGTTATGCATAAATAGACCAATTAATTGTCAAATTTTAGTTATCAGTAAAACATGATATAAATTTTTCAGATTTGAAGCAGCACTACAAGAGGTATTTTAACACTACAAAGTTAATATCCATGATAACTGGATGTATAGTTAAAATACTTTTTGCAAGGCCTGTTCTAAGGAGAGAATATTTTTGAACGTAACTTACAATTGGCACTTGGTCTGTTTTTGCATAACACCGTCCAATTTACAGACTTTATTTTATTCCGTAATAGTATATAAGTGTATGCAAAAATTATTAGTTAAATAATGTGAAAAATAATATTAGTTTAATAAATGTCTCGACTTCGTGTTGCAGCACTGGAAGATGACGACTTCGTAGGCCAAGCTTATATATTCATAGCTGCTGGCTTTGAAACTGCATCCTCGGTAATTTCATTTACTTTGCTCGAGATGGCGCTGAATTCTAACATTCAAGACAAGTTAAGGAGTGAAATGTGGGCAGTTCTAAAAAAACATTCTGAAGTTACTTACGACGCCATAGCGGAGATGACATACTTAGAAATGGTTATGTGCGGTATGTATAGATAATTAATATTTCATTTTGTAAAAAATTTCAAATTACATTACGAAACTAATGTGTATGTACAGGGGCAATAGCAAAACTAAAATTATAACTAAGTCCACTTTGTAAACTGGAAAAATTCTCACTTTATCGAACCTTAAGCTTCTTCAGTAGGAACCCAAGCGAATCTCTTAAAACTAATATACTCACTGGTATAGAAAAGGCGCTAGTCAGTAGGGTGTTTCCTGGCAGACATCAGCAAACAAACCGTTTTACTTGAATAAGAGTGGTTTGTACTTCAGTCAAATTAATTTCTTCAATAATTTTTCGATTACATTAATACTTTCGTGATAAGTAGCTAATGTATTTCTTGTTAAGCAACTTGAGCCGAGTGACAAGCATTGACATTTAACTACATGCAGCAAATTAACATGACCTAGTTCGTTTGATAAATATTCTTAAACAAGACTCGTTTAAAATAATAGAGCTAGAGAAGTTAGCTATAAGTATTAAATGTGTTGTCCTGCCTTAACCATTTTTGTTATGTATCAATTATAGCAAGTCATCAAAGATCAGTTAAACGGGACTTCAAACCATACTCACGCCCATGTCTTAAATTAATATATTACATCAAGCATAAGAACGTCATAGTATCGCATTATTTAAGTGCTAAGGTATTAATAAAAGTTTTCCTGACAGTGCTCGTATAATTTTAGCATCATCATATTACCATTATTTCATTATTTCCACGAGTGATTATCAATTTTTCACCCCCAAATATGCCAGAGAGCTGTAAAGTATACGCGTATCTCATGAAGTTAGTTCATGTATTCTGTTATCTGTGTTTTTTAGTCGAACTATACACCAGAAAATATATTCGAAAAATACTTAATGAAACTACCTGAAAAAGCTGTTATATAACTGGCTCAATCACACATAGCATTATAGACTAATTAAAAAGTTACTACTTTAGAAGCAATTTACCTTTCTAGCCATTTGTATATTTAGTCACTATACAAATAAAGTTAGCAATGAAATAAAAATGTGTAAGTTATAAATATAACTCACTGGTATCACGTACTCAATCAAAAATTAACCTCTGACTCCACAATTTATATACATTTATAACCTGCTTACTTTACTTAAACCAGTATCGACGCAGATGTTCACAATTGTATATCCTGCAGGCTACATGATAATAAAAAAGAGGTTACCAACATCATAGCACTACAGGTCTCAATAACATACATTTTGCTACAGTCAGTTTACACCGCTTAATTACTACTTGCGTAGCTATTCAATAAAGGAACACATACAGAACAATGTAAAAAGCTGGAGTAGTAACATAATAGAAATTAAGATAAATGTATACATACGTTTAAATTCATGGTTCCAAATAAGCTAACAAACTTTTCAAATAAACGTGTTTTCTTTCATAGTATCAGGTATATTCCTGCAAACGTCACACACTATCATAAATGCACTAATTTAACATACACATGTGGAGAAAGCTTAGTGAGATGTTAAAATACCCTAAAGATTTCGCTGTTGCCGTATTGAATAAGAAGCAATTATTTTAATAATTCGAAGGCAATTTACTTAAAATACTTTTTTTTACATAAGTAGCCACCGCATATGGTGTGATTAAGTAAGGCTTTTCGTAGCGATATCATGCCTATGGATCTGATATAGTTGCGTGTCTTACATCTTTTACAGTTGACATATTTTTAAGGTGTGCTGAATTTGTTCTGAGCTCAATAGCTCATAGTGACTGACAAGCTAAAAATGTCCAAATACAGTACCGTACACAAGTTTTGTTTTGATTTTGAGAACTTCACTCCACATTTTTGTTAACATTGTCCTTTCATTTATTAATTAATTAATTTTTTTTTTTTTTTTTTTTCAGAAACCATGCGCAAGTACCCAACATTACGAAAGACAGAAAGGAAGTGTTCGTCAGACTACAAAATTCCAGGAACTGATGTCATTTTAGAAAAAGGAACAGAAGTTTATGTTCCAATACTGGGCATACACTCCGACCCAGATATATACCCTGAGCCAGATGTTTTTGATCCTGAAAGATTTTCATTTGAAAACAAGAGCAAACGTCACAATTTTGCATTCATCCCGTTCAGCTTAGGACCAAGGAACTGCATTGGTAAGTTTATACGAACACCATTTTCGTTACTCTTCTGATTAGTAATGTAGTAATGGATTGACCGGTATTGGAAGATTTCTGGCACTAACGTGAAACTATATTCTGAACTCAAGTTAAGCCATAAAACAAATTGCAGATAGAAAACACTTAACAAAATTATTACGTGGACAACGTTTATGAACATACGTATTTTTAAGTAAATCTAAGAATCTGCAATATTAAAACAAAATCAGAATTTTTGTCTATTTAAAAAATATCTATAAAAATTACACAAATAGGTATGTGTTAAAATTGTTTTATTTTCATTCAGCGGACACGTAGTCAAAAGTAGTACAACAAAGACATGTGTACTAATTAATGAAATACTTAGAACTCATAAAGAGTTAGAAAATGTGATAAGATAAAAGTAAGTATTCGTGAAAGATTTAGATAACTTGAATGTGTCTTAGATTACATTAGATTGCTTGTTCTGACTGAAATAAATTCGCACAAATTTAATGTGTTACGTTGTCTGAAACGCTAGCAGTGTTTTTAATTTATTTCCTCACTACCAGCATTTTTATAGACGAAGTTTTTGTGTGTTTCAAAACCTACTGATAAGTAGGTTTCATCAATTTTTAATAAACTATTGTAATTGCTACCGTAACAGCTTTTTATACGCAATTGTTGTGAAAGTATACAGCAGAGAAAAATTAAAAATACAACGTACTGTAATGATGATATGGATATTGTCACATGACTAAAGTATGTCACAATTTATAAAATTAAACTGTTTAAAATATAATTAAATTATTTTATTAATGTGCGTTGCCTGTAGGTGGTATGCCTTTATATTAATACGTTATTTATTAACCCTTAATATCTTATGCCATGATCTCGATCAGGTTGCATCCAGATTTAATTGTAAAAGTGCATTTAGATAAGCTGTGGCTATCGTATTACCCCTACACTGAAAAATATTTCTATGTAATAAGCATATAAAATGAATGCGTTAAGAACAACGGAAGTCAGCAAACAACAAAAGGCCCTTATTATTAGGAGGAAAGACTGCGTTGCTGTAAACCTTACTTTATAGCATTACTGTCCATCTCACTACCTGGAAGAAGACTGCCTAAAATTTAGTTAACTTATATTACGAGCCAAGTTTAGGTTTCATTCTAACTGATTCCCCGAATAAACTTTTCGTACACGTCCAGGAAATAGAAAATTAATTGCGGGAATCAAAGGTCATAAAGAATCCAGAGTTACTATCCCCAATCTCTCGGCAATGATTCGTGCGCGATTACATAACGACTACAAAAATTAGTATACAACATTTTATACGACATTTTATTTTTAATTAATGTGAATATCTTATGTAAAAATATCAGCAACTGATCCTTTTAAAACATACGTCTAACAGTAAAATATCTAGATAATTGTTCGTTGGTTCGTCTATATTAAGTAATTGTACATTTTCCACCTGTAGCGTATTACGCCCAAGATAAACCAGTAAGTTTTATTGGTTACTAACTGACATCAACTTATTCAAGTAGGAAAATCCTACAGTTGGTTATAGAGAATGTCACAGCGTTTAGCTACCACTTTGACTCGCGTATACTCGTGAATTCATGGAGAGAGGATGGCGTGATATGACCAAACCTGCTTAATGAGTGATGACAGTTTTTCTAGCGTAAACACCTTATACCGCACGTTCACTATTGAAACTTTCTAAACAAAATGTATCAGGCCTATGCAATACAGCGTAGTATCATAACACTCTGGAGGACACGGGTTCAATAATGCCCGATCAATCTGATTTCCAATTTTATGCAATGAGAAAAAAGTAATGTTGAAGTTTCCATACTTGTGTTAAAATAGGGACAACAAACCAGTTCATTTGTCAGTAGCATCTGGACAGTTCCTTCAACAATATGTTCTGTACAAGTTAACCATATGGTATGTAAAAACAACAAGGCTCTTTGTTTCTTCTACAGCAGTTCACATAGATCCGAAAACCAAACTGTTTTGTTGTCCCTATTTTAACACAAGTATGGTACCTACAACTATACTGTTTTTTTAGTGTAGTTTTCCTAAATCCCTCCAGGCGAATTCTATGATGGTTCCTCAGTCATGGTCATGACCAATTTATTTATTTATTATTGTAACTATAATCCCTTTGTTTCCCTCATACATTTGTGTTGTTGATTGATTGAAGATATTTTGGCCAGCACTTAACATCTAGGTCTTTAGCGGGGTGAGGTGTGACATTACGAGGATATAGAACATCGCCGGAATGAAAGGACGGGGGAACCTGGAGATCCTCGAGAAAACACGCCGACCAGCGGCATTGTCCGGTACAATTCCCGCAAGAAGAAATCCGAGGATCGAACCCCACCGGGAAGTGATCCGGGTTCGATTACCAGCGGAGTCGGTCTTCGGATTTTCCCATGTGGGAATCATAACGGACGATGCCGCTGGTCGGCGGGTTTTCTCGGGGATCTCCAGGTTCCCCAGCCCTTTCATTCCGGCGTTTCCCCGTACATCCTGTCACTCCTCACCAGCGCTAAAGACCAATATGTTAATTGCTGACCAATATTTCGTTACTTCCTCAAACAACTGTGCTGCTTTGACCAATGCGCGAATTTCAAATTAGCGCAATTTTTTTTAAAGTACGCGTAACGTCGTGAAGCTTATTTCCGAGTACGTATTCACTTTATAAACGCCTTTTCAAAATCTTACCCGTATACACATCATTCCCATTCGCATTTGGTTACACTACTCTTTAATGCAGTCTGCATAGTTTTTTTTTTTTTTTGCGTTTTGTTTTGCTTACACCTGCTTGTTTCACCAGGTATGCGCTTCGGCCAGCTTCAAGTGAAGACAGCCCTGGTGCATATTCTAACCACTTACCAGGTCAGCACCTGCGCCGAGACCCCAAAACCACCTCTGAAGATGAGACCCTCTGGAGGCGTTACCATTCCCAAGCAAGACATCGTCCTTGACTTCCACAAGATTAAATAAATACTTATTCAAGATAAGGATGTAATATTATTCAGTACAATATGTATCTGTATTCGTATTAACAGTAACAGTTCATTATGCTTAGTTCCTTTGTTGTAAAAAGAATACGATCGGAAATTAAGTAATGAAGTCCGTGAAGAATGTCTACAGCATTGTATTTGTTACACTGTGGTTAGTAAATATTTTTGCATTGTAATAAAGTTAGTCACTTCATATATATATATATATATATATATATATATATATATATATATATATATATATATATATATATATATATATATATATGGGGGAGGGGTGCGTGCCTATGTGTATAATATTATTCTGAAATTATTAATATTTACTTTCCTAAACCAGAACGCTGGTATTGTTATATGTCCAAGAAGCGAGAGAATTAAAATTTTTAGTCTAATGCGTATACTACGGCTTTTAACACTTCCAGGAAAATACTGTGCTGCACGCACTTCCCTTGTAATTGTTAATGTCATATTGTTTACTCCTGCTATTTGTGCATATTTTATAAAAAATAAACGCAAATTATTAACATTTCAACGAAGTTTAAATGTCCATATTAAATATCAATCAAATACATACAAACATATTTACAGCGTTTAAACTAAGTAATTGGTAAATTTTATGGGAGCAACTCACAGAGTTAAACAATATTTTGTTCACTCAAAGTCGGCGCTTTATGAACTAACAAGCTGCTGTTCAGAAATGAACTGTTCTATCACAAAAATATTTTCTTTTGCTTCTATATTTTATCATTACACCAACTTGCATATTTTTTTACTGTTTAACCATTCCTAAGAACTGTATGTATCTTGTATCAGCAATCTTACACGATACAGCAAAGCCATACCATAATAATCTTTACAGTAAACCATTAGTGACAAACTTAGTGTTTTCTTGTATGTACGCCAATGCTAGGGCCGCGGTGGTCAAGGGGTCAGACCTCTCGCCTCCCACCAAGGCGATCCGGGTTCGATTCCCGGCGGGGTCTGTCCCCAGATTTTCGCATGTGGGACGATGCCACTGGTTGGCAGGTTTTCTCGGGGATCTCCTGTTTCCCCAGCCAATTCATTCCGGTGCTGCTCCAAACTCACATCATATCACCCTTCACCAGTGCTGAAGACCTCGATGACCAAAACCTCTTCACTCGCTAGCGAATTTTGCTGAGTGGCATGAAAGGCCAAAGTAACATGAAAGGCCAAAACACGAAAAACTGAAAAACAAAATATGGCTAACCAGACAAGGGCCTAGCAAGGTGAGTTAAAATGGCGGCGGTGATGGACAAAAGCAACGAAGGCAACACAAATGAACACAGCAACATAAATTATAGAAGACAAGAACACACGACAAATGTAACAAACGCGGAGCAACTTTTCGGGAACTAGTATCTGTTCCGCCTTCAGGCATACGAACAATCTGAAGACTTCTGGCAGACAGACTAGATGTGGGTTTTCTGCGACTCAGCAAAATTCACAGTATTCTTGCTAGAACAATCGTCTCCTATAAATTGTATTGTTTATATTTTGGACTAATTTTCAGTGAAATTTCGGCAAAGTAAACCAAACAAAAGATATTGAAGGACTTAGCGGTGGATATTTGTGAACATCTCAAAAACAAGCAATAAAATTATTTCAGAATAAAAAATGCCAAGGTGAGTGTTAACCTCTTAAAATTTGTAATATGTTATTTATAAATGTATCCATCAAGTTCATCAAGTTAAAAACATTTTAATTAAATTTTTCATAAGTTTACGAATGTTATATGCCCATTTCCTCTACCAAGGCATTCAAATTGTCGCCACATTGTAATTTACGAATTGCCTTCTTCAGTAACGACTGTTTGCAAAAAAAAAAAATACGAATATCTATCACTGCTCTTAATGAAGTGTTTGAAAATATTGTACTAGATGCTGAATAAAATTGTCCACATTTCATAATACGAAGAACTTAGTGTTAAACGTCTACCATAAGAATATTATTTTAAAAACAAATATATGTGTGGATACATAAGTTACCGAAATGAATAATTTCTTCAGTTACAATTTTAGAAAATGTGTTACCCAGAAATTGTTCAACAAAACTAACTAAAAAAGATGGTAACTCAATGTTTTACAAAAGAGATCTAACCAACTGTAAATGCTACGGTGTTCACAAATAGGGTCATTAGGTAACTCACTCAAACATCACCTCATTCTCCTCTGTGTACACGTGCATGAAAATCAGTACTAAAAATGGTCAAAAATTATCACTAGCGTGCCTATGGCGATTCAGTGACAACGAATTAAAATTTTAATGCCGAAGCTGTCTGGTAGAGGCTTCAATTTGGCTTGGCTGTGGTCAGGACTAGTCTTGCATTATTCTGAAGGATTTGTTAGCCAGTTGTAAGCTGACATGTTGACTGTGTGGCAAGTCGAGTCGTTTGTCGGACAGGGTGAGTAGTCATGATGTTCGGGCCGATCAGGGATGGAACAAGCGAAAAATCGTATAAATAAATTATATTGTTTAAGAATATTATACGTTCAACAGTGTAAACCACTCATATTATGGTATTCCTGGATATTTCCTCTTCCCATCTCCTTCTTCCTGACTTTCCTTTTCACTATTAAGTAACTTATTTTTAATTTATTTTATAGTTCAAAGTCTTTTTGTCATAAGGATGGGAAGTCTTTAACAAAACGATACCAACTTCTTCTCAAGGAAGCTATACCATAATACTAAAAGCCTACTCCTTCTGCAAGATGCTTTATAATGTTTCGTATAAATACTAATAGCAATATTTATAAGAGCCCGTCTATGTCATTTAGATGGTTTGTATTCTTCCCAAAAATTCTCTGTTGATTAAATACTGAGTGTATCGACGCTCTAACGTACGTCACAGCTTCTTGAGCGTTTTCATGTCGTCAATTACATGTATAAACTAGACCTAAGTGATTCGTTAACATTGTTCGATGGTGTCTTATCGTGATCGTGTAACGATATCATGCTGGAGAGTTTTTTCTTTAACGTCGACAAATATCATTTGCAATATATCTTCTTCAATCGGATTCTACGGAAAATAAAAATACTTGTATAAATTCAATTTAGTACCTAGCTCTAATTTAAGGAGGAGGGAGGAGAGGTATGACAGCCAACTTCACAATTACGTGCGTGTGTTTCATTAGAGCTTTGGAACACATACGATTTCGTAGAGTCACATTCTGCTTACTTAAGGAGCACTGTGAAAATTAATGAACTAGAGAATGGGTCAGTAGAAGGAAAATGGCGGATCGGGCACAGGGGCTGGGGGCTGAGGGTGTGAGGGTGACCTTGACCTTTGACCCCCGTGACCTTGACCTTTGACCCCTGTAACCCGACACCCCGACGCCATCTTGTTTCCGGCCGCCATCTTGTTTCCGCCCGCCATCTTGTTTCCGGACGCCATCTTGAATGACGTCAATTTTAAAAAAATTTAAAAAAAAATAAAAATTAAAAAAAAATTTAAAAATTAAAAAAAAGTTTAAAAATTCTGCCATCTTGTTCCGACCGCCATCTTGGAAGTTTCTTCCGAGTCTTCCAAAAAATTTTTTATTTCGCATTCCATCCTAACCCCACATGCATTAAAAAATTAATTTAATAAAAATAAAATCTTTTTAATAAAAAGACTATTTAATAAAAACGTTTTATATAAAATAATTTTATATAACAATTATTTAGTTAATAAAATACATCGGGTATGCTCGGCCAAGCTCGTTAACCTTCGGCAATCTTCGGCCATGCTCGGCAACCTTCGGTTCGACATTCGTAAGGTTCACATGATATGCAGTATACATGTATACATAACCCCTAATATTTTTAATAACTAAAAATGTAAAATCTATCTATATTATTTATTATTTAATTTCTTGCGCCCCATACCCGATCAACATTACCCCTAATACTTTTAATAACTAAAAATGTAAAATCAATCGTTATTATTTATTATTAAACAATACCCGATCGATTTAACCGATAAATTCAGTAATTAATTATGACACTTACTTGCACATCTCCCAGACATGATGGACAGCATCCGACCTCTTCGGCATCCAGCAGGGAACTGACTATAGTTTTGTATAACCATGCAGTTATCTACAGTACCTTCCCCTCTCCCCTCCTTTCCCCTCTTCGCCCCCCTTACTGCTGC